>MVGT01000729.1:1103371-1131507 GCA_002174775.1 Macleaya cordata
TTGTATTGGGTTTGAGTTATATTGAAGGGAGATTAGAGAGAGTTTAAATTTATGGTATGCATATAATTAGTGGAATCTGAAATCCTAGTTTCTCTAAATCTTTGAAATTTCTATTTAGTTATTTTATTTGTTCTAAATTATCCAAAAAATCCCAATCTATTTCAAACCTTAATTTAATTAATTGTACTTGTTCCTTAATCCTTGTGGATCGACCCGTACTTGCCGTTGTCTCAATAGACAACCGTGCGATTGCGGTATAAATATTATTGAGTGATAAAATCACGACCAATCAGTGGGAGTTATCCCTCAAACTTATTCCCTCAGCCTCAAATCTACTCATATTTGAGGCTGAGAATAGAGGAAAGAGGGATCGACAAATGGACTAGAGGGCGCCATACCAAGTTGTGGGCGACAAAGAGAGTGAAGGGCGACACTTCTTTTGTTGCCAAATTTTTTTTTTTAAAAAAAAATTGTTTTGGCGACAAAGGGATTGTGGGGCGACAATCCCTTTGTCGCCCCCTTTTTTTTGTTTTAAATTTTTTTTTTCAAAAGTTTTTTTTTGTTATATGATTATTTTAGTATGTTTCAAAATACCAAGTCTGTAGGGCCCACTTGGATGTGATCCAATTAGTTGATAGTTTGTGAAGTTGTTCTCCTCACCAAGTAGATCATCCTCACAAAAAATTATTCCATTATAAAATTTATAACCCCTTCAAAAGTTGATTGAAAGTTAACACTGAAAAGAACGGTGAGGGAAAGAGTCAACTTTTGATGGGTTAGAAGTTTTAGAATGTGATGATGATCTACATGGTGAGGATAACAATCACACGGAATATCAGTTATTGGATCGTATCCAAGTAGGCCCCACAGACTTGGTGTTTCGAAATATACCAAAACATACATACAACAAAAATAAACTTTTGAAAAAAAAAAGTTTTTAAAACAAAAAAAAAGGGCGACAAAGGGATTGTGGGGCGTCTATCGCCGCCCCAAATTTTAGTGCCTCAACCTTAGTACTTGCCCCTCCACTACCATTTAAGACTTGTTGTACCAAAATTTGGGGATACCATAGTACTTGCCCTTAGATAATTTCTATATAAACCTAAAAAAGTGTGGTATAATATCAATCGTTCGCCAACAAGATTAAGTTGGTCGGGTCCGACTCACTCGATTGGATCGAACTCTGAACCGTGCGAGTTGGTCGCCACTAAATTCAGAAGGGGCTCAGTTGGACTCAACTAATTCGACTCGTCTAGCTCGTTTACATTTTTATTTTTATATTTTTTTAACACTCTTGTTGTGTGTGCTTGACTCGGATTGTATTGACTCGAATGGTTCAATTCATCTAGCGACTAAGGTGACTAACTCTAAATCGACCTGGCCGACTCGCTCGAGTCTGACCGAATGGAAAAAATAATTTAAAAAATAAAAAATAACCAACAAAAACAATTTGAACCAATTTGGAGTCGAGACGACCAAATCGAACCTAAATTAGACCTAGCCAAACCAAGATGTGACCAACTTGTTGGTACATATCGAGTCCAATCCGAGTCAGCCCAATTCAACTTATGAGTCGGTCGTCGAATCCGAGTTGGCAAACCATGGCCATATTCCTCTTCTATAGTACATCAAATATTATAAATAAGAAAGAAAAGAAAAAGAAAATAATTAAAAAGAAAAAGGAAATAAAGAAAGAATTTTGAGATAATATTATTGGTCACTGCGGCAGACAGACTGTGTGATTCAATGCAATATTAAATCTTTATCTGGTGGGCCCACTAGAAAGCATTGTCCTGTAAGAATATCTCACGTACACCTACTTATATTTTTCATGATAAATAATCAATAATCTATTATACAAAAAAAAAACTCAAATAATGAGAGCTATTCAGAGTCCCTGATTTTTGGTTTATTTTTCTCCTCCATCAGATCTCCCTCTTTCAACTCTCTCTCTACATCGCGCTGACGGATCAAAGTAAGTAAACTTTTCTTCTAAGATCTTATCTTTTATAATCTACTCTGAAACTTTCAATCTTCAACGCATTTGCGCAACTTGATTTGATCTCGGAGTTGTTAGTCCTGGTTAACTAGGAAGATCGATCGGATCAATTCTGAGTGTTTTGGTCGTTCGATCGATCGGATACTTGAATTACATTTTCCTTCATTAAGGTATCTGTTTAGGGTTTTTTTTTTGGGTTCTTAAATATAATCTATTGATAAGTAATCTCTTCTCATATCATCCAAACACAAAAACTGATGTTTTTTTTAGTTCTTAAGGAAAAATTTAGATCCCGAAGTTGATTTCTCGCTTTAATTTTCATGGGTTCTGATTTTTTTTTTTTCTGTTTTCTTTTTTATGCCCTGGATTTTTGTGGCAATAAAAGTTTCGTCTTTGAATTTTGAATGGATTGAGATTGATGGGTTTTAGCAAGTGAAGTAACTTATGGAACTCATTCTCTTGTCTCTTTTGATTAGTCTACTTGTAGGTCAATGGGGTTCATTTGGTTATGAAATCTGTGGATATCAATGTTAATAATTCATTAGAGTGGTTTTTATGTCAACTCATTTGATTGAATTTTGTTTTAGGAGTCATCAGCTTGATTGAAGATGGGCCTATTACAAAATGACATGGAGGAGGGATCTCTGGAGATTGGCATGGGTAAGTTTTGCTCAACCCTGTTTTCATACTATTTACCATATGCTAGTTTTAGGGTGGATTGACATTGTGTGTTTCTGAAATTTCCCTGTAGATCTAGGTGTATGTGCTACATTTTCTACTGCTTCTTTCGTCTAGAATATAGTGGTTTGCATTATTGTGGTTTTTCCAGATTTTGTTTGAGGAAGAAATTATATTCAAGTTGTTCTTCATGGGATCTGAACTTCCTTGCTTTGAAGTCTTAGAGACATGGCCTATAATCCTTATTAGTCTTATATTTTGTCACCATTTGCTACTCTTCTTTACTTCCCCTAACAGATTATTTTTTTAATAGCTTTTCTCATCTAGTTCGTTGCCAGGCCTTGAACTGCAACTTGAAATGTACTGATTGTGGTTGAGATTTCATAGATCATTGATACTGAAGTCATCCTTTTCTATGTTAATTGCAGAGTACAGAACTGTTTCTGGAGTTGCAGGACCACTTGTTATCTTAGAAAAAGTTAAGGTAGAATTATTCGCATTCTACTTATGTTTGTCCTTTTGGTTATTCTGTTATCTATCCCATTTACTTGTTATTTGTGTCACAGAGTAGTGGTTTGCAGTCATTGATTTTACTTCTAAATTGTTTCAGGGTCCCAAATATCAAGAGATTGTCAATATTCGTTTGGGAGATGGAACAACCCGACGTGGTCAAGTTCTAGAAGTTGATGGAGAGAAAGCCGTCGTGCAGGTTGTGATACTATCTCAGATTCATATTACTGGTTCATACTGGAGGGTTTTAAAGTGCTCCACATTATTTTGAGTTTGTGTTTGTGTTTGTTCACATGTTTGGAATCTCTTCGCATTTATTGTGGTCTTGCATCTTATCTAGAAGCCAAATTTGGTCGTTCTTTTCTTTTACACCTCTGCACAATTTTGTAACTTTTCAGTTCAGAGACCTTGTTACCAAAAAAATGAATACTATACTGTTTTCCCTTAAATACCCTTTTTGGTTATATAGTCTCTCAATGTTCCCCTTGTTCTTACATTCACTAGGCATTTCCTGTGATGAAGTTATCATCAATCCCCATTTACATCTACAGATTTCTGCTTGCAAACTAACTATACACTGTTCTTTCTATCTGATAATCTCTTTTATTTGGTTGATTGTGTTTGTTAGCAAACATTTCAATTTAGTGCATCACTGAAATGAATGCTCCAGTGTTACCAACATTATCTTAAAAATTTCTAATTGAATGAATTTTCTTTTCTTTTGGTCCTAGTCCATTCCATCTTAGAAACCAGCATGCTTTCCATGTTGCATGTTTTGTTGATTTGGTATTGCTTTTGCCAGGTTTTCGAAGGGACATCAGGAATTGACAACAAATACACTACTGTGCAATTCACTGGAGAGGTACTACAGAACCTTTTGCATCCATTTCTCCGACCTGTTTTCTGTTAGCAGATTCTTCTTCAGTCTAACTCCCTTAGGTTATTTTTACATTTTCTTATAATTTTACTATGCCATCTTTCTTAAATGCATAGCTTTGTGGCAGAAACTCTCTGTAGTGTTAGATCCGTAATTATATTAGATCTCTCTTATGGATCACAATTACGTTACAAATTCAAGAAACAATAAAATGCGGTGAAATGTATTCATTTGTATTATATATGTGTTTCTCTAGATTCAAAACCTGACCTAAACCCGCCAGCATCTGGCCTTACTTAGGAACCTAAAAGAAAGAAAATACTTTTCTTTTTATTTGTCTCTTCTCAAGCTTTCTTTCTTCTTCTTTTTATTTCCTGTTTGATAAGACATTTATTAGAAAAGGAAAGAGGAAAAGGAACAAGATGAGGCAAACTAAGGGAAGCAGCGACGAATTCCTTATCTCTGCTCAGGCCTTCTCATTGTTTAAATTTGCTTTTTGCAGGTTTTAAAAACTCCTGTTTCATTAGACATGCTTGGACGCATTTTTAATGGATCAGGGAAACCAATTGACAATGGCCCTCCTATTCTTCCTGAGGCTTACTTGGATATTTCTGGTGAGTTATTTGCAGACACTAATAATATCTGTTACCATTTGCTATCCTTTTCTTAAAACCTTGAAATATAAAGTATTGTGTATATCTTATGAGCTCCTATTTGTCTTGTTCAGGAAGTTCTATCAATCCTAGTGAGAGAACCTATCCTGAAGAAATGATTCAGACAGGAATTTCAACGATTGACGTCATGAACTCCATTGCTCGAGGACAGAAGATCCCTCTTTTTTCTGCCGCTGGTCTTCCTCATAATGAAATAGCTGCTCAAATCTGTCGTCAGGCAGGTCTTGTAAAGCGATTGGAGAAGACTGGAAATCTTTTGGAGGTATAGTTAGCCTGCTGATCCTTTTTAGAACAATAAGAGTTGACTGATATCAATGACTGGGTGCACGGAAACCATAAGTACTTTTCTGCTCTTATTGTTGTTTCAAATTAAACAAAAACCAGAGACTTTTTCTGCCACTATTGTGCTTGTCACAAAGCACAAGCATAAGTTAAACTTAGAATTGATTTTTTGAAACTCGTAATAATGAGCTAAAGTCGGGTCATGTCCTCCATGTTGAAGGAATTGAACTGGCCAGATGTGGTTTAAGGTCTAGCTGGGAGTAAATGTTTTAGCATGTTTTTTTAGGAAAATGCCATTGGGCCTAAAGAAAATCGGTCCCAATGGAGACTGAATGCCTCTGGGGTCCACTTGGATACGATCCAAGGGCTGAATTTTGGTGATGTTTTCCTCACCATGTAGGTCATCCTCACATAATTCATCCCATTCTAAAACTTCTAACCCTATCAAAAATTGATTGGAAGTAAATTGAAGATTAAGGGTTAAGAATCAACGGTGAGGACTTCCAATCAGCTTTTGATGGGGTTAGAAGTTTTAGAATGAGCTGATTTTTTGTGAGGATGGTCTACACGGTGAGGAGAACATCCTCACCAAAATTCAGCCCTTGGATTATATCCAAGTGGACCCCACGGCGGATACAGTCAATTCTTTAATCCTTTCTCTTTTGGACTTCATCTCACCAGTCTTCTTTTGTGTTTTATTGTACTTAATTGCGTGTTAAATATGAATTTTATTATTTCATGAACTTACAGGATGAGGAAGAGGACAATTTTGCCATTGTCTTTGCGGCTATGGGTGTAAACATGGAGACAGCACAATTTTTCAAGCGTGATTTTGAGGAAAATGGATCAATGGAGAGAGTGACCCTGTTCCTTAACCTGGTAATTTGTTTTAATAAAGTTTGTCCATTATTATGGTACATAGGTTCTTGTAATATGTTTTTCTACTGCTAAATTTTCATTCCAGGATCTGGTATGAAATTAAAGATCCTACACTTAACGATTTTTTTTTATGCTCTTGTACAGGCCAATGACCCCACTATTGAACGCATTATTACTCCTCGAATTGCTCTCACTACTGCAGAATATTTGGCTTATGAATGTGGCAAGCATGTTCTAGTTATTTTAACAGATATGAGCTCTTACGCCGATGCACTTCGTGAGGTAATATGGCTTTAAAATTTATGAATCTGATAATTTGTTCACTGTTTACTGTATCCTAATCAAATCAAATGGAAGTGAGCAGTAAGCCAGCAATAACTTCCAAAATCCTCCCATATTTCTGTTCTAATTTTTTTCACTAGCTAAATGATTGTTGATACAACGAACAGATTGCTAGCAATCTCTTCCATGGTCATGTTACTGTTCTGAAAGTATCATTCACACTCTTAGTAATAAAACTCAATATTCCTGCTTAATTTTGTTTTCATTGTGCATGAACAAAGAAACATATGCCTGTATATTTGGATGAGCATAACTTTTACTAAGAAAAATATTATCATTGCAGGTCTCTGCTGCGCGAGAAGAAGTACCAGGTAGACGTGGATATCCTGGGTATATGTACACAGATCTGGCAACAATTTATGAACGTGCTGGGCGTATTGAAGGACGAAAGGGCTCCATCACACAAATTCCTATCTTAACTATGCCCAATGATGGTACTTTAGCAATTATCAAATCTCAACATACACTCTCCTAGCATGGTATTGATTTTTGTTTTAATGGTCTGGCACTGTTCATAAAATGACCAGATATCACGCATCCCACTCCGGATCTTACGGGTTACATTACCGAGGGGCAGATATACATTGATAGGCAGCTCCAGAATCGACAGGTACATTTATACAACCTAGGGTTTCATTCCTGTCACAGAGAAACTTCAACTGGATCTCTGTCTGTGTTTGCCATACTTTACCTGAGGATCCACAATGTACTATGTATATCAAACCACTACTATGTAGAACTTCTGAAATTATTCCCGAGTGATGTATGAAGTGTAACTTCAACTGGATCTCTGTCTGTATCTACCATGGTTTACCCGAGGACCCACGATGTACTTTTCATGTATATCAAAACCATTACTATGTTGAACTTCTGAAATTAAGGAAAAAATATCTCCAAACTTGGAATACTACGGAAATATGTGCAGCCAAGTTGGCAAAACGGGTCAGTGATGCTATTAAGAAATCTAGTAGTGGGCTTTTTGCTTGTTTCATAACCCATAATATGTCTTGATAGAGGTGATCAGATTTTCAAGGCTGCTACTTTGGATACAACTTGGCTGACATGTCTGGTTTTCTGAGTATCTGAACAATATAGTATCTGATCAACAGCTTTGAGTCTTTTAAATTACATGTGCACGCATACACAATTGAATCTGTTTCTCTGGTGACTGTTGTATTCTTAATCAAAATCTTTAATTCTCTGAAGTGGCTGTATTGTGTTTAGGTATTCTATGTCTAACTGGTTACCACGGTGTATAGCTGGTGGTTCTAGAACTGAATATTTTCTTTTGCGCCGTTTAACAGATTTACCCACCAATCAATGTTCTCCCATCGCTCTCACGATTAATGAAGGTAAGATTGTTCTAATGGATGAAACACTCTCTTAGTTTCAGCTCTTGGTATATGTCCAGAATTTCCTAGTCACTATCAAATAAATATAATTCTTGATTTTGATTGAAATTGTACTGTTGGTATTGGTTGCAGAGTGCTATTGGAGAGGGAATGACTCGCCGAGACCACGCTGATGTGTCCAACCAGGTAAGTAGTGATATAGACCCTGTTCACCGCCTATCCTTAGGACTCATTTCTCACTAAGCTTATTGATCTTATATCTTCAGCTATATGCAAATTATGCTATCGGGAAGGACGTGCAGGCAATGAAAGCTGTGGTCGGAGAAGAAGCACTTTCATCTGAGGACTTGGTCTCTGCCTCTCTCCCTTTATTTACACACACACTTTCACAGAACATGCACAATTGTTCCTTTTCCTTAATTTTTATCAACCACTAACTAATAATAAGATTTTCTTGAAATAAACAGCTATATCTTGAGTTCCTAGACAAATTTGAGAGGAAGTTTGTGGCACAAGGAGCCTACGATACCCGAAACATCTTCCAATCGCTTGATTTGGCATGGACACTGCTCCGGATCTTCCCTCGTGAGCTTCTACACCGTATCCCAGCAAAGACCCTAGACGCATACTACAGTCGTGACACATCTAATTGATCAAGTGAAGGAAAGCCAGTGTATCTGCTCTCACAGTAGCCTCAATTAGACCTCCTGGTTTGTTTATTTTATTTTTTGTGGCCTCTGTTTTCTTCAGTAGTCTTCATGGCTCGCTGGTATCCGGAGTGAATAAATGGATGGGCTCCGTCAAGCAACCCCACCCCCCTCTTCCCCCATCCTTATCGAAGCTGTTTTAGGTATTATAGCCATCACTATTCTTTCATTGAGAAACCTTTAGCGTTTTGTAATGTCTATACTAAATTATTTGTGTTACCCAAGTATGGTATGGGTACGGCTTTTAAACTTAATATTGAAGTGACAAATTGGGGTTTCTTTCTTTAAGATAAAAAGCCCTAATTGCATATCTTGCTTTCTTTTAGTTTCTCTTTCTTCCTCATGTATTCTGGATTTTCAGAATTATTACTGTAGAAAAGGTAGACCATCTATTTGTGTATGAATAAAGGCAATAGTTCTAGGCCGGACCTGGAATGCATTTAGATGCAAACATTCTATTTCATCACGTCTCTGCTGACTGCTGTACTGGGTATTTACTTGTTTGCAAAATTGGTATCCATGCATTTTGACAGGCTTCTGTTAGTGCTTGCAATTTGGGCTTTTTACAAATATTGGTGCTGCCATCTTTAAGTGTTTTTGTTTAACACCATGTCTTATCTTCCGAATATGATTATCAGTCCCTGTCTGGACTGAGAAACAGGGTTCTCCTCGGTCAGACAGCAATGGTTTCTCATACTTTTTGCTTGTGGTATCACATGTTTTGGCCAACCTGTCAGACCCCAACTATTTCCGAAGAAAAATGTAGATTCATATTCTGTGGATGTCATATTGTTACGTAAACCATACTATTCTTTTTCGAAACCTGCATGTTGTCAGTGTGGGACAAGTTCGTTTGATGTTCGATCAGAGTTGAGAAACAAAGTTTGGTAGATGTTCTAGCAGATTCATTTTAACTCAAGCAACTACTATGGGTGTATCATTTTGTTCTGATGAAAAACTAATCTAAAGGCCTGATTGAATTTTGAAATTGCCAAACACAGGAACGAGTAATTTAAGAGGCAACCAGATGGTTAGTTCGTTGAGTCGGATAATGAAATTTTGATCTGGAAAAACCGACTCAATCTGGTGGGTTTTTTTTTTTCCATAACTTCTGGCCAAGGAAATCTAGGATATCAAGCGAAATGTCGTTGAACATCCTCATTTTTGTGAGAAATTTCATGCCATTACAGCTTAGGCTAACAAACTTGGAATGTGCAGAACATGGGTGCAAATGTTACAGTTCTTGAATATGAATCCATGGGTGTGTCATCGATTATGTTCAAGATTTCGACATGAGCCTCTCTTTGTGATAGTGCTGCACAGTTTTTAGACACCGACGAATTCCTCCGGATTCCATATCAATCGAGGACTCAATTATCAAATATGAACTCATCTTCGCATCGTACGTGCTGGTTACAATATCAGATTTCACAGAATTACTGAGAAAGGTTCATGACAAAGCCGTCATGGTTGTTCAACAGTGAACACACTTTATTTGACTCTGTAATAAGACTTTTTTTACGCATATAAAATAGATTAGGTGTGTTCAGCTACACAACTTTGACAGGATAAACTCGAGACCAAACCTTTTGGGCTAGAGAATTTGATATCGACTTTCTTTCCTTTTTAAGAACCTTCTGTTATTGTAGACTTGAAAATCAAAGGGCTGCCGGCTGCTACAAGCCTACAATGATCTTTAGTATGTTCTTTTGGAAGTGTGGGTTCTACCAATGTACCCAAAGTTACCAGATCGCAGCGTGGGGTTGGAGGCACACCAGAGCCTCTGAGCGAAGTTCGGAAGCAGGAGCTTCACCTCGTTACAACAGTTTTAGTTACTAAGGTTCGATCTATAGAATGGTAACACCTTCATAAAGCCATTAAAACTTGACTTAATAATTCTAACAGTAGACCCTTGTAATCCTTTTATCCCTGGTAGTTACAATCCTCACAGATTGATCACTTTTAACTTTTCGAAGATCAATTGGGTTTTCAATAAGAGAAATGAAGCCTATTGGATTATAGTGTTTACAAAAGATGATGATAAAAAAGAAAAATTAAGTTGATATCAATTGGGTTTTCAATATTAACAGACATGAACAAAGAGGAGCAAGAAAAACAGGAAGAAACTCAAATTTTTTATACATAATGAACAAAGAGATTACAGTCATGACATGGTATATATATAACTAAAGGCTACTAACAAACTGGGTGGTTAGGGTGGAAAAATGAAGTAGCCTCAAGAAATCAAGTAAAATTTCCTCTTTTGATCCGGTAATTTACAGTAGAAGCACTAAAGATCCCTTCTGCAGAGTGGGCAAGAACCCTGCTTCACAAGCCACTTATCGATACAAGGAAGATGAAATATATGGTTACAATATGGCAAGCTTCGAACCGTCTCCCCAAGTTGGAAATCCTGAAAACAGAAAAATATCCAAACACAAATGTATTAAGTTCCTCTGTATTTTATCTAATTTGGTCTAAGATTCTAAAGAGAGAAGATTTTCTTGATCAGTTAAAGAGAGAAATAATGCTGAACCTGAAGACACACTGAACAACAGATTCTCTCCCCAGATGCATCCACATTGTTCTTGTTTGTGATTTTGATCTTTGGGATCTTCTCAACTAAATCTCCTGACAACCCTTTTAATCCACCAGTTTCGAAAATGTCGAAAACCTCTTCAAAACTTGTTTCAATGGCACCCATCTGATGCAAAAGAATCAAAATCACAATCAGTTTTTTTTTTTTTTTGAGTGGGTAAAGAAATATAGAGATAAAATCATAATCAGATTAATAACATCAGTATTTCAATAACCATTATTAGACTTGAAATTGTTGTTAGTACCTGACTTTGTACTGCAGTCAGCATAGCAGGACCAACTCTCTCCCTAACTAGTCTTCCACTTAGAAGGCTAGCAATAACATCAATCTGTAGGAATCAAGTTAATGTATGAATTTGGATACCCACAAAGAAATTCACAATAAATTTCAAGTTTCAAGATCAAATTTGAAAGTCCATCAATGAAATTAAGCAAAAACAAGCTTAAGTTACACACCAAGTAAAGGAGACACCCAATTCCTGTGTCGTCTGAATGCCAGAGTAAACGAGAAGATTCAAAGACCTCAAGTGAGAAAACAGCTCCTGAAATTGATCCAACAGCAGCCCCACGGAAAAACCCACTTTCTGTTTCTTGGCCTATCAAAGCTCCTGTCATGGCTCCTAACAGAGAACCAACTGTAAACAACCAAAATAAAACAATGCTTCCATTAACTTCATTGGAATTAAAATTTTCAATAGCAAATCCAGAACAATAATTGAAAGGAATCCTGGAGTATTGTGAAAGATGAAAGAATCCCAAATCTTCTCTTAATCTAAAAATAGAGAAAAAAAAAATGTGGTTTTTCTTCAAGATTATACTTCAAATTCAACAGAATGAGAAGAGCCAGATGAGTTATTCCGTCCATGAATTAGCTTTTAGAAGAAATGTATAAAAAGAAAAAACAAAAAAGATCCCCAATTGGGTAACATATGAGAAAGAATTGTGCAATTTCAGGAGATTTGGGAGAAAATGGTAAGTCTCATGGAGGTTGCAAGGCATGTAAGAGAAAACCCACATCAAAAAACAAAAGAGAATCCAGAATCTACACCCGATTCATTGCAATTTAAAAGCATTGTGGACAAACCCATATAAGAATAGAAAAATCTAACCTAGATTTCTGCCCAAATTTTAATGTTTCCTCCAATTCTAACAAACAAACAACCATCTTGAACACATAAAACAACAAGGAGAAAAGAAAGCAATCAAGCAAAAAGAAACTGACCCAATGCGAAAAAGAAGGTGAAGATTGCAGAGAAAAGGTTCCCAAGAACTGCAGAAAGAACAGAGCCACAAATCTCTCTAACTCTTTCAACCCAAATCCCAAAAGTAGATGAAGAAGAAGAAGAAGGGGAGTCAGAAGTAGAAGGACGAGATGGGTAAGCGTAAAGCTCCATTTTCAGATCGAAAGACTTATCAAAGGTTGGTAATTAATATAGATGGTTGTGTTGAATGAACCCAATTAAATAGAGAAATAAGATAGATTCGATGCTTAGTCGTTAAGAGATATCAGATATACGCCATAAACCAGTTTGCATTCAAAGCTCTTTCTCTTTCTCTCTCTAAAAAGATCGAGCAAAAGTGCGAGTCTGGATTTTTATTTATGTTTTTGGCGAAAGACACGAGAATGAAAATGAAGGTTCTGGTTTTCTGTATCTCTCTCACACACAACTTTGGATTCATGACTTTTTTTGAGTCAGACATTACCCGGACCATATTACAAAACAAATGCCAGATTCTTATGTGATATGGTGGGTCTCACTACCACATAAGTTGAAAACCTCTTATAACAAAGTGGTAGATCCCACTCTGCCACATAAATATCTGACATTTATTTTGTAACATAGGCCAGCCAAAAAAAAAACTTTAGTGGATCCCAAATACCAACCCTCCACTCTCGAGAGTAGAAGAACTATGCAGCCTATAAGTTCCACGTGCGCGTTAATTCAATAAAGGCAATGTTTGGTTTACAATTTTTTATTGGGTAGTAGGACTTTTGTCTAGATATTTTAGATATTTGTTTTTTTATAAGTAATACAATTTTAACATGCTCCTAGAGAACACCACGAGTCAAGCACACCAGAAATTTGAGAATTGCACGAGAAGAGTCTTAATAATCAGTGTACTTAACTCAAAACCAAGACCTCCCTTTAAAGGGAAGTGGTAACAAACCGTTGGCCAGCCGGTATTTGTTTTGACTAGATTTAAGTATAAGAATATATGGAACACTGCCACCAACAAAAATAAAAAAAGATTCATGTAGCGAATGCTCTTCAACAATGTAGAAAAAGAAAAAAAAAAATTGAAACTTGAAGTACCAAAAGGTGTTTTATCAACAATATTAAAGAGTATTCAAATGCTAGCTCTTGAATTTTGACAATTTTTTTCTTTTTTCTTTTTTATGTAAACATATATATATATAGAGTAATGGAGAGTCTCATTAGCATGGAGTTTTTTTTTTTCTAAGAGAATTATCACAAAAATTTGAATCCACAACCTCTTCATAAATCAGAAAGGATCCCAACTACTACGTCAAAGTAGGTGTTGCCAATTGGATACAATACAAATTTTCGCTATCTTAATTTCCACATATGTACAATTTTGCATTAACTAATATTTACAAATATCTGCATTATTTCCAACACATCCATCACAACCACCATGACCATATCACCAACAGGACTATCAATATTTATCAATGTCAAACTTCTTAGAAGTTTTGTCAACTGATTTTTGTTTATTTTTTTTAATAATATCTTTTTAGCAATAGGTTAAACTTTGGCTAGAAATAGAAAATTCTTTTTTCTTCATCTTCCGCAACAAATTATATTTATTTAAAAAAAACTGCTCACCCATTTTTTTGTTAAAGGTTTCGCTAACGTGCACCAAAGATTAATTCATTAGAAGGATTTTCTGTCTTTTGGTGTTGCACTTGTTGAAAAAATTGGGTTCGATTTCTTGAAAATCTGATTAACACAAAATCAAAAATTAAATTAAAAATAAAAACTTATCTAAAAATGATCGAGGCTTGTGTTAATTCATTAGAAGGATTTTCTGTCTTTTGGTGTTGCACTTGTTGAAAAATTTAGGTTCGGTTTCTTGAAAATCTGATTAACACAAAATCAAAAATTAAATTAAAAATGAAAAATTATCTAAAAGTGATCGAGGCTTGTGTTAGACACAATGTCATTAAGATAAATTCGTCCCCACAACGGTGTTGACGGTTCCATAGACGTCTGTTTCCCAGGATACAACGATCGTGTCGTACAGAAGCAGCACTTCAAATCTGTATGTCCTAACGAACTGACGACTACTTGTGCTCTCACACACAACTCACAAAAACACTCTAGACTATTGGTTGATCTTAAGATTAAGATTCCTTAAAATAAATAGGTCCCTATAACCGTGGATAGATATATCCAGATTCCAGAGAGAATGAAGTATAGCCGTAGTCCCAATTTTACAATTTGAAACAAATAGTTTCCATACCAGAAGTTCAAACTGAAACTATTCAATTTGTCGGATTTAGAGACTGTTACAATGGGACACCGAATCAACTCTATTCATATTCATCCATTTTACTTGTATATTTCACATTAATTTTGGTGAAACGGAGGTCTACCTCTACAACCACCAAGACCATCATTCACGATCCAACGTCTCTCTCTTCCACACCCCCACAGGGCCAGTGGGCCACACCTCCATGTTAATTAAAGTGTTTGATAGAAAGTACCTGTTTTCTTAAGTTATTGAGATTTTGTTCAAAAGTTGTGTCCCAGAGTTGTGCCCTATGACAGGCGTTCAGGTATTGAACATCATTAAGTTGATCATTCAACTTGATCTCATACATAAAATTTCTCATTAGGAAAAAGTATTGGTCCAACTACTTAATTAATTTGCCAATCCCGGTTTGCTCAGATGGTTAGGCATCCCCTTCCCTGTGGGGGAGGTCTTGAGTTCTAGCCCTTGGGGCAGCTCATGTAATGTTTTAAAAACTATCAAAAAAAAAAAAATACTTAATTAATTTGATATTAATCTAATCAAATTACTTAGACCCACCGATATTTCAAGAATTATCAAACTCTAATAAATCTTACAGATTTCAGTATTTCACACATTCTAGTCTCTGCCAAAATTAACAAACGGATATAATGAATACAGATATGATTTTTTTTTTTTTTTTATCAAACGACATAAGCATCAGTTAAACAGAGCATTTCAAAATATATCCAATGAATGGGTATATCAGCATACTAAGAGCATCTCCAATGCAATGTGGATGTGGTAAAATAAGACTGCCATGTAGGAAAAATACATATTTCTCAAAAAAAGAACTCCAAAGTGCTAATGTGAAAGTACACTTTTAAACTTAGTTGGCCGTGGAATAGAATGTTATTGGTGGAATGGACGTGAAAAACGAGGACATTGTGAAGTTGAATGTCTAGAATTTGAAAGAATTAGCCATTTAACTTCACAATGTCCTCGTTTTTCACACTAGTGCCTTTCCATTTCACCAATGGCATTCCATTCCATTGCCAACTCAACTGAAAATTGTATTTTCACATTAGCATTTGAGGATTTTTTTAGAAAAATGTGTATTTTTCCTATGTGGCAGTCTTATTTTACCACATCCACATTGCATTGGAGATGCTCTAAGAGGATAGGAAGTTTAACTAAGTGCAGTCAAGCACATAAATGAAACGGTGCAAGAAAGATGTAACCATCTAACGGGTACAATTGCCTATTTTACTTTCAATTCCTCTGTAAATTGGGTCTCTATTTACAATTCCGTGATTACTGGTTTTTAGTTTTACTAAATTGAAGCATTTCATCACAATCAAGATGCATATCAGCACAATCAAATCAACTCCTCAAGATTATCCTATTCGCATGAAGAAAAGATGATTACAGATGATACATGACAGATGATTGACTACGTGAATCTTATAGATCATCAAATCCAAGTATACAAGAATAAAGTGAGGACCATCATCTGGATGATTATCATTATAAAAAGAAAACAGAAATCTAATTGTACACAAATGCATAAAGAAGTAGTGTCAACCAAAATTAAGGTAAAAAAGTATCCCGAGATTTTAATAATCCAATTTCGAAAAATCCAACTATTTGGATCAATTTCACTGGACTGAAAAAGTGCATATGAATACCCATACCATTCTTAGAGCATCTCCAATGCTAATGTGAATGTAGTAAAATAAGACTGCCACGTAGAATAAATAGACATTTTCTTTAAAAAACCTTCTCCAATGCTAATGTGAAGAAAGGTTGTGATGATGACGTGGTGGTAGTTATTCTAGACATTGTGAAGTAGAATGTCTATTTCTAGACATTCATCTTCACAATGTCTTACGGTCCACATCAGCAATTTTTTTCCCTCCAAAATTTTTAGTTACTTTTTAAACAAAATAGGTTTGACCTATTCAAAAATTAAGTGTCACATAAGTTAAAAAGTCATCCCAATACATTTGCATCGGAGATGCATTTTTTTTAACAATGTCTATTGTGAAGATTTTGTTGCCACGTAGATTAGACATTGTCTTATAAGACATGCCACGTAGATAAGACATTGTCTTATAAGACTTTTGCATTGGAGATGCTCTTAATTAATGCAATATATAAAGCATTTAATCACTATCAGAAAGTTATGATCATTCGACGTACTGGATATCAAAACTCGCACACTACAAATTTAAGTAAAAATCAAATTTCAATTTATTCCAAAACATAGATGCATTCATTTTCAAGAAATCGGACTAGGATAAGATACCAAATGTGTCTTAAGATTGTTGGAAAATTTGGGTTCGGTTTCAAATCTGTATGCCCTAGCGAACTGAGACTACTTGTACTCTCACACACAACTCACAAAAACACTCTAAAACTTGTGCTAAAACTTATATAAAAAAGTGAAGAAGGGGTGGGTTTATATAGAGTTCATCGAGACTCTCCATAAACTACCAGGTGTCCCTCTAAAGAGACACATGTCTCATGGCCCTAAAAGGCACTACCAGGAGGCACTACCAAGAGGCACAACTCAAAATATTTAATAAAAATATAATTAAAAAAAATTTCACTCATAATAAATTATTAAAATAATTAAATAATTCCAACAACGCTAATATGCATCGAGAATCAATCGTATAAAAAAAAGTATTATTAAAGGAGTTCTTCAAAATATTTGGAGGATAGACAAGGCTTTTAGTCCAAAATCTCTCATCCAAATTATTACTTAATTTTACTAAAGGGGTGGTGCGGGGGAAAGCTAACCTAACACTACTTTCTCTCTTTACCTCACTAAAATTTAATAGTACAACATGCCCCTACGAACATCACCATCATCTTCACCTCAACCGCCGACCACTTTTCCTCTTCTTCTTCTTCTTCTTTCTCCACCACTGGTCACCACTGCCACCGCCGCCAATTACCTGAAAAGGGAAAAAAATTCAGATCTGAATTAGAGAGGTAAAGGTAAGAGAGAGTGGGAGAGAGGGGAAGAGGAGATGGTCATCTCCGATCGGTAAAGGGGGTAGGAAAAAGAGAAGAAAGAAGAAGAAAGAAGAAGAAGAAGTGGTAGTGGCCGGAGGTGGTGGTAGTGACCGGTGTTAGATTGGTGGTGATCGGAGGTGGGGATAGTGGATGTATTTTTAGGGTTGTGGTGTTTTTAGGGGTTGGGTTGAAAAATATCAACCCATTTTTAAATGACCATCCCCAAGTAAAACTAAATTCATCCCCTAACCAACTTAAACAATCTAATCCACCCCTCCAATCTTGTCTATCCCTTCAATATTTTGAGGAACTCCTTTAACAACATCCAAAATAAATTTCATCTCAGAAGCTTTTTCCCCATGCAAGAGTATGTTACTCACTCTTCGATAAAACAAATCAGTCTTAAGACAAAGAACGGTCCAAATTCGTCCTCTCACAAATCTGGCCTATTTTTTGTCTTGTACACAATTACATATAACTTCTTAATCAATGACATATTTATTAAATAAAAAGTATCTAAATGGCATATGATTAGTATAAGTTTGTAGATAAAAAAAAATGGTGTACATGTGGAGAAGAGAACTTTGTCAATTCTTTCTTCTTTTTTTTAAATAAAAATGTCATAACTTTTTATCGACAAATTGGTTTTGACAAAATTTATATTTTTTAATAAGATTCGAAGAACTTCAAAATGAGACCAATCACCAATACTAAAATTTTAAAAAATATATATATATTGGGTATTATGTACGAACAGGGTGCAAATGATATATGAGTGGCATACCGAAGACTTATCGACATGTGCCTGTAGCACCCGCACTTTTGGTCGAACCAACGCTTATGAGGTGCAAACTCTCTTGTGATTTTTGACTGAGGGAGATACATTTTATATCTCTCTCTGAGAGTGTTTCTTTTGATGACTTTGGGCCATTTTTGGGCTTAATTTGGGTGAGGTTTTAAGCTAGTTTTGAGCAAGGTTTTGAGCTTTGGTTTTGGGCTATTTTTGGCTTGATTTTGAACTCCATTTAGGGTTATTTTTGTGGATGATTAATGAGAATCTCAAAGTATTCTATAAATGAAGGTGGGCAAAATTAGGGTGTCTACAGTGCCGAATGTATAAAATCGTAAACTAATGTATACTCGAGTAGATTTTAAACAATGAAAATACTTGATATTATATATGGCACCAAAAAATAGGTTATCTCTAGTATATTAAATTGCAAGGCTTTAATCTCTCTTTGTCGAACTATTATCAACATACACACCAAAAAACCATGGTAGCTAAACCTTTTTATTTTTTGTTTTTGTTTTTTGAAGGGGATTATTGCCCAAGTTACATTATGGCATAGATACACACAATAGGCGTGTGAGAAGCGCAAAGAAACTGACAAGAACATCGTCACCAACGAATGCAAGAAATGCATCCACCAACGGGTACAAAGAAACCGCCAATAACAGCGTACCTATATTTATTATCAGATTACATGGGACAAACTTAACGACAATACCACGGCCTAGAAGGTTTGATCCCAAAACCTCCCACTACCAAAGATTTGTGGGAGGGATGCACAACCATTGAGCCAAAGGCCCATGTGCCTAACCCTTTTTGGTTTAGGTGATATAAATTTTATTGCAATCTTAAATGATGGGATCTATGGTTAGCATTTGAAGAATGAAAGTGGTATGATTTGGAGTCTCCTTTCACCCATTGTTTCTTGTAATAAATTTGTAGGCTTTAAAGCCAATTAGCAATACACCCCTAACCACTAATTGATATTAGTGATACACCTCATATTAATTAAAATTAGTGAAACACCCTCAACTTAACGGTTTCTGTTATCTGGGCCGTTAAGTATTTACGTGCTCATTACGTGACGGATTCTTTTACTAAAATGCCTTCATGTGATGTGAACGTGTAATACACGTGCTTCATTTTTTTTGATTGTGTTTGATAGCAAGGAAATATGTTTCGCAGAAATAGGTTCATTTCCACCTACTTCCGCAGAAGTAATTCCTTGGGGGGGTCAAGGAAACCTATTCCATAGAATTACATTAAAAACTAACTATTGGCCACGCTTTTAAGTAACTAGACCCTCAGTTCCATAGAATTTAAAAAGCAAACAAAGAACAGAATTTGTATTATTTTTCGCGGAACTAACCCATTCCAATGGAATTCAAATGCTATCAAACATAGCCTTAAAACTGTAGAGACAAGTTGATGGGCCCTCAGTTCCATAGAATTAAAAAAGCAAACAAACAACGGAATTTGTATTATTTCCGCCCAACTAACTCATTTCCATCGAATTCAAATGCTATCAAACATGGCCTTAAAATTTTAGAGAGAAGTTGGGACAAGTTGATGGGATTTTATTTTATTTTTTTCTTTTGTTCCTGACAGAGACTACCATGGGCAAGTCAAAAGCTGCTGTATACACTACACCCAACTGGAGAGGACCGGACCGGATATTTTGAAACACTGGCGTGACAATTTTACCCATATTTTCCAAACGAGTTCTGCATCTTTTGTTGAGGAAGTCTACAATTCTTGTTGGCTATTTTGGTAATATCATCATTCCTTGAATATAACGGTAATCCTAAAGTTCAAAAGTGAGATGCGGGTACAAGCATGGCGATACCTCTTTTTCTCTCTACTCTCTCTCTCTGCAAACTAATTACGCTAAGAACACAAAGCATCAAAAAAAGTGGAGAAAAAGAAAGAATCAAAACCTCCCCTCACTTAAAACCCTAGAAAAACTTGAACAAATTAAAACAAACCAAGAAGAAAACCCCCCAAAAGGCAAAAACATCAATAAACCCTCTATTCAAATGGGTCTCTGCTGCCCCAAATTCCGTGAAATAACTGTTTCATCATCTTCTTCTACTTCAGTTGAATCCTCTTCTCCTTACTTTCAACACCCACCCCAGAAAACCCAAGAACAGATGATCCCAATAAGTACCCAACACTCCAAAACCCCATCATCTTCACAAATTGGATCAATTCTAGGAAAACCCATTATTGATTTAAGATCAGTTTATGTTCTTGATAGAGAATTAGGTAGAGGGCAGTGTGGGATTACTTATCATTGCACCGAGAAGGCGACGGGATCGAAATTCGCCTGTAAGTCGATATCAAAGCAGAAACTTAGAACGAAAAAGGATATTGAGGGTGTTCAGAGAGAGGTTTTGATCCTCCAACACCTTACTTGGCAACCTAATATTGTGGAATTCAAAGGGGCTTATGAAGACAAAAAGAATGTTCATTTGGTGATGGAATTATGTTCAGGTGGGGAACTTTTGGATAGGATTATTGCAAAGGGAAGTTATTCAGAAAGAGCTGCAGCTGTATTATGTAGGCAAATTGTGAATGTAGTCCATGTTTGTCATTTCATGGGAGTGATGCATAGGGACTTGAAACCAGAGAATTTCCTGTTTGTAAATCGTGATGAGGATTCTTGTCTCAAGGCCACGGATTTCGGACTCTCCGTCTTCATTGAGGAAGGTTAGTTTCTAATTGGGAACTCTCTGCATATTGAGGTTTTCGGATTAGATTGTTTAAATTATTTGTTGGATTTATGTATCTTCTGATTTTCATTGCTTATTTTGAGTACCTAAATTAGGATTAGTACTGTAAGTTGTGAATATTTAATTGGTTGGATGTTCTGTTGTGATAATTATAATCACATTTGTTGAATTGTTTTTTGTTTGAATGATTTTAGGGTTCATTAGAACCAGGACCCTAAATCAATGAAGCCCATAAATGATAAAACCCCTAAGATTGAACTGGGATTCTCCCATAAGTTTTAGCAAACATTTTGCATGAGGCAATTGGTTTCATATTTGTTCCCAGTTACATCAGACTTCATATCAACTCTTTGAGCCTCCGTTCTTAATAAAAAAGCCTCTTAGAATTTCAGTCATGGTTTACTCATCTTCCTCTTGTTAATATATCAAAACAATAGGGACAATAAATTTATGACACATATTTGTACTCATTAGAACTGTGGTGGAAAAGCCTAATCGCTAAAGTTATGGTCTTCCGTTCCATTTAAATGTCAAAGAAGCAGGGCTTACGGGCTTTGAGCATCTTTAAGCTTCTAAAAATTGTACTCTTTATCACTGCGCGATATGTAACCTCTAAAGCTTGTTTTAATGAACGCATTCCTTGAGAATGACTATCCAGGGAAGGTTTACCACGAGTTTGTAGGAAGCGTTTACTATGTTGCCCCAGAGGTGTTAAATCGGAACTACGGGAAGGAGATAGATATCTGGAGTGTCGGTGTCATCTTATATATTCTTCTAAGTGGTGTGCCTCCATTTTGGGCTGGTAAGAAAGATGTCTAATTTTTCGTTCAGTTAATTTTGCTCCCGGGTATCTGTGTAGTTTTTTGAAAGAAAACAAACACATTATACGCCTCATGAAATGAGTTTCTTATTTCTGAAACCAGTATTTTTCCTTCAGTAATTTGATTTGATGCTCAGATGATTAAATTGACTTCAGAGACCGATAGAGGCATCTACAATGCTATATTAGAAGGTCATATCGACTTTAAAAGAGCACCCTGGCCTACTATATCCAATGCTGCAAAGGATCTCATCAAGAAGATGTTAACAAAGGACCCTAAGAAACGGATTACTGCAGCCCAAGTCCTCGGTGAGTAGAGAATTTTATGTTAAAATCCAATAGTTATACAATTTGAAGTTCTTTGTCATCCAATAAAAAGATTACACTTTGATCCAACTGGTATGATCTCTCGGCTATGACTCTTCCGAGAGGGGATTTTAAACTGTCCCGCGTCATTCACCCTCTCATCTTGCATGAAAAGAAACTTTAGATTTCACGGAAATGATCAAAATAATTTTGTGATGTGATCGATATATGAACCAGAACATCCATGGATAACAAAAAATGGTGAAGCACCTGACGAGCCTATTGATAGCGCTGTTCTATCTAGGATGAAGCAGTTCAGAGCAATGAACAAGCTGAAGAAACTTGCTTTGAAGGTAAACTTATCTTCTTTATTCCACTCAAACACATTCAATTTCGATATTCCATTATCCATAGATTTAGTTAGGCGCTTGGATGTAATTTTTAACCTGTTTCCCCATTTGCACGGAACTTGAAAATATGTAGTTATAAGAAATCAAATTGTAGATTCTAAATATAAGCTCGTTTGAATTGTTTTAAGGTAATAGCACAAGTTCTTACAGAGGAAGACATGAAGGGTTTGCAACATTTGTTCAATAACATTGACACTGATCGAAGTGGTACGATTACTTTTGAAGAACTCAAGAATGGACTATCTAAACTGGGATCAAAGCTACCAGAATCTGAAATCAAGCAGCTCATGGATGCAGTATGCTACTCTGTAACTAGTATGTTATTGTTCTTGTTCATTAGTATTGACCCATTAAATTTTTTACTGAAGTTTGTGGTCAGGCTGATGTTGACAGGAGTGGGACTATTGATTACGTTGAATTCATAACTGCTACTATGCATCGGCATAGACTAGATAAAGAAGAGAACTTGTACAAAGCCTTTCGGTACTTCGACAAGGATGGGAGTGGGTTAGTATTTCATGATAGATTTGTTTATTCCAAAACCAAGAATTTGATCATGATCCATTACGTTTACTGTTAAAAGCTTAAGATTTTAGGTTTAGATTTTCCATAGGGTCATATATTTTCACACAAGTAATTACTTGTCGCACCCAAGTTATTCTTACACTAGGCTTACACCCTGCCTGTGGGTATCACATGAAGAGGAGATCATGCTTACAAAAAAGTTAGCTATTGGATCATCTTGATGCAGGTCCACGTGTGGGCTGCAAGTATAGTGTAAGAATAACAAGTAATTGAGTGAAAATTTCTGGCCACTTTTCCATATTCTAGCCTGGAAGAGGATGGTAAAGTGTCAAATTTACGTAAAATTTGAACCCTTTCAGTCCATGAACCTTGCAACTTGTCCAAATATTGTGGTTTGAATTCTCTGCAGGTCCCCAAGTTGGGCAAAAATTTAATGAGTTGAGCATCTTTTTTGTATATTCATTGGCTTGAGTAGATGAGCTATTTTGATCTTGAATAATGGGGACTTTGAGTAACAATCAATGAAAGAAAAAAGTATAAAACTTACTGGATTTGGTTTTGTTCTCACAGGTTTATCACAAGAGATGAACTGAAACAAGCCATGACCGAATATGGCATGGGGGATGAAGCGACTATCGACGAAGTCATAAACGATGTGGACACAGATAAAGTAAGCTTAGTTTGTGTTTATTTCATTCAGTTCTAGTTTTTTTTTTCTTCTCAAATCTCAAATCTCAAATGATTGTTTTCAAATTTTGCTTGCGTGAATTCTATTATGTAGGATGGTAAGATCAATTATGAGGAGTTTGTAGCCATGATGAGGAAGGGTTCCCAAGATTCTGATACAAAACAAACATTATCCACTTGATCCACCGCGTCAAATTTTAGAAACTGAAAGTTTTTTGGTTTCTCCTGGTTCGCGAAATTCGTTCTGTATCAGATAGTAACTTTTGTATCCCAGCTTGATTTAAGATAATTTGGTTCTTGCTGGTAATGTACCAAATAATGGGCTTCAGTTGTCAGTTGATTGAGTTCAATTATTTCAATCTTCTGAGTGTATACTTACTGTTCATACAAATTTCAAATAGGTGGGAACCACTGGTTCAGGTTCTATTGGACGCGAAAGCACACAGAGCCGGAACCAATTATAACACCAATGGCCCAGTCCCTACTCCCTAGTAGTTCCTATTATGGTACTCAAAAATGTGGAACCGGAACTGGAAATTGGCGATAGTTCTGATTCAGTTCTAAGGTAAACAGGTCCCCATTGGTAAACAGCTTTAAAACAAAACGGTTTTCAAAGATGTGAGGAGAAGTTTTTTTTTAGTCCCACATCGAAAAACAAGTAGAACGAGGAGGAGCCGAGAGGTTTATAAAAGAAAACAGAATTGACGTTACAAATCATACCTTTCTCGGCCTTTTGGCTAAGATCAAGTGTAGTATCTGTTCTTATCAGTTTAATATCTGATACGTGGGACATCGTCCCACATGATATTAAATTAATTTTTTTCTTGGGGGAGGTCCCACCACAATAGCTTGCTATTGGGGCCCTCGAGCGTCGCCCTTGCGTTGCACTACTGCACGGGCCTGGCGCACCCCCATACCAATTCTAAATCCAAAGTTTTTGTTCTAGAAAATTGTTCTAAATTTGTTATGGTTCTAATTCTAATTTCTTTCAGAGTCCAATATAATACATGAGCCATTTAGATTTTGAACCAGGTAAATCAATTTTAGTTTCAATGATTAGGGTTATGTCTGGACCCACTTGCACACATCTCCATCCATCTTTGCCCTATGATTCTTATAAAATTGAATGGTTGTGATCAACTAAATAGCAAAGGCATTTGAACTCTTCGCCAATTAAGGATTAACGAGTGAAAACTTAAAGCTTGCAGAAAAAAAACGTATGGGATGTATTATTTGCAGTCCACTTTCCTCTAATTAACACCACAATGAGGCTTCGGAATCTGTCTCGTCTCAATCTTAGGTGGTGTTTGTTTTTCTAGGCATATAAATCTAATTTTGAATTGTGTAGTGTTTACGAATTTTAAAATGAACTCATGTAAAGTCAAAATTTATATCTCTCATTCAACTGTTTTTTTTTTGTATATGAATACTCTGCTTTGAAAATATAATTCTAAGAGGTAAAAATATTTCAAACAAGTAAGGATGTCAACGGTTACTATCAGAACGGATAGTACTCTGTATTCGAAAAAAATATATTTGATATCCAAACGGATATTGCATTTTACAATTCGAATTCATATCAAAATATATATCGAATATCTGATTTGATTTGATTTGATAAGTTAATCCAATTCAGATATTATTCGAAATTCGGTAGTATCGAACTTAATTTTATTGTATATTTAGACTTTTTTTATATTTTATATATACTAATACTTATTATATAATATATTATATACAAGTATTTATATTATATACAGTTTTTATATATCATATATGATATTTTTTATATGTGTGCGACTTTTTATCGCATCGGATATTAACATAGCGAATTCCTTAATATCTGAAATTTTTTATTATTCAAAAAAATATTCAATATCTGAGTCTTATATCCAAAATTTTGGATAATATATGAAAATTCTAATATGAATTCGAATTTTTGACTATCCATTGACATCCCTAAAAAGTACAAACAAGTATAATTCACAAAAGTAAGAATAATGCCTAAACAAACAAATTAAACACCACCTTAATTATTTGAAACTAAATTGTTTGAAGACTTTTATCTATAGGTCGAATCAAACTTTTAAAGTGAATTATTCAACAAAAAGACTGAGCTGATTTTGAAGTGGAGGTCTGATTTGATGTACAATCAGATAGAATTTATTTTAAAATTCATAAGCTTGAAAATCCTGTACAAATCATAATACAAATGTTAGATTTTCAAATAATATCTCCATAAGAACACCCACAACGGTGGAGGGGTAAAATTAGACATAGCAACAGGTTGGATTAGGGTCGACCTTAAGTAGGTTAGAGGGTTAACGGGTCAAGATTATCAAACCCTAACCCTATTCATTTAGCATTTTTCTATATAAAACAGTTAAATGGATCAAGGTCGACCCTAACCCTAATAGAGTTGAAGGGATAACATGTTAGAAAATTCTAATCCTAACCTTATCAGTTTAGTTGGTGGGTCGGGGTAGGGTAGGGTTGGCGAGTTGCCAGTCATTTTGCCTACTCTACGTAAAATAGTGCAAATTTGTTGGTTAAATTTTACAATTTGTTAGTATTACTATTAACAAAGTATGAGAGTTAGGGGTGTCAATGGGTACCCGTTTACCTGAGAATCGAACCTGAACCGACTTTACAGATTCCGGTTCCACATTTTTAAGAATCGCTAGGAACAAGAACTAATAGGAATTGGAACCGTTAGTATTATAATGATTTTGGTTATGTGATATATCCGATGGAACCGGAACCGACTCACTAATGTTAGTTGTTTCTATGAATTTTATATTATTAGAAGCATTTAATGCATATGAAAATTAAATATTAAAAAATAGGAACTGAATTACCCAAGAACCAAGCGCAACTAGTACCGGAGTCGATTGGTCTGATTCTGGTTCGTATTTGAAAACCAAAATCGGAATTGACAAGAACCGAAATAATAAGTTCTGGTTCTAGGTAGTTCAATAACCGAATCGGAACCGACCCATTGACACCCCCTAGTGAGAGCAGGCAAAAATTGCCAAGTTTTAATATATATATATATTAAGATTTTTTCATTATTTTATATAAAAAAATGTTTGGGACGGTGGGCCTGACCCTCGCCCAATGTTTAGGCAAGGTTTAAGGCCATCGCCCAACTGATGGGGCAGTCCATTTTGACCTCAACTGACGTTGAGTAGGGGTCAGGCCCCCTGTCCCATTTATATTTGCATAAACATGTCTTCATAAGCCAAATTTAGTCAGATTTTTTTTTCTCGTATGAAAAATACAATTTTACCCCTCCCCATCGTGCTATTGTTTTTCTTCTTTTCTTTTTTTTTTGTCAAATTTGCCTTATTTTTTAATCAGTGGATGCTCTAAAGAAAAAAAAAACACTTCCCTATTCTACCATCTCAGGTTGATTCGAGAGTTTTTCTTCTAACTAATCAGATCATGGAGCGAGGCAGAGCGCCAGAATGTCGGAGTGCCTTACTTAAAAGTGTCTAAATATTCGGAGCGCCTTAAATTTTAAAAAAGCAAAGAAATTCATCATCATATATCGTCATGATCATGATGAATGATATTGATCATGATAGCATAATCATGAATGATGATGGTGATGAGATAATGATCATGATCATAAATTATGATGGTGATGAATGATAACATGAAGATCATGTACTGTGATGGTGATGACACATACATCATTAAAGTCGGTGACATTTGACCAAGTAAAAGATTTTTAAAACAAATGAAGACTCCTTTAAACAACATTTGCACAACTAAGAAAGTAAGAAATTGTCTCCCACAAGCAAGGATTTGTGGAACCGTTTATGAATTTTGTTGGAGGCGGGATCGCCCACTAATCCCAACGGTTCAAGTTACTAAGCCTTTTTTTGTTTTATATTTTTTTGTATAAAAAGATTATATATTTTACCAGTTCTTTTATGCTTAGAGTATTCACAACAGTGTAAGGTAAAATGGTATTTTACCCACTGCTTTTTTACCCTACAAAAGCGAAATCTACAACGGTACTCTTTAAAGAAAATTTAAGAAATTAATACAAAAGGGCTTTGCGGGACCCAACAATCATTTTTTTAATTATTTGACACCATGCCTCATGCTCCACGCACATCATTTGTTGAATTTTTTTTTTAAATGGGTTTTTTTAGAAAAAAAAGGGATCAAATGCCCCCATTAAACCCCAATCGCATGGGCCCACACGGGAGAGGATCTGATGGTTGATTTTTTTGTGAAAATGATCATCTCACCTTATACTTTATCATACCCAAAAATCATCCAATTCTAAAATTTCTAACCTCATCAAAAGTTGGTTACAAATTTGTACTAAAATTAAAGCTTAAAAAAAGATAAATTTTTTAAGATTTTGATGGGATGATTTGAGGGGGTTAGAAGTTTTAGAATGTGTTGATTTTTACATATGATGATCTACACGGTGAGGAGATCATTGTCACC
>MVGT01000729.1:1131934-1182060 GCA_002174775.1 Macleaya cordata
AAAACTATGTCCATCCCCCCAACCATTTTGAAGTATTTAGTCCACCCCCATATCCTGTCCACCCCCCTAACATTTTAGAGAACCCCTTTAACATCACCCATGAAAACACCTTTAAATAATATTTGCACAACTAAAAAAGTAAGAAATTGTCTCCGACAAGCCAAGATTTGTGGAACCGTTTACGAATTTTGTTAAAGCGAACTCCGAAAATTGCGGACCTACAGTTTGGAGGCGGGATCGCCCCCTAATCCCAACAGTTCAAGTTACTGGGCGTTTGGCAACCAGAAGCAGAAGTGCTTCTGCTTCTAAAAAAAATAAAAGTGCTTTTGAAAAGTAAAAAATAAGGAGAAGTTAGTGTGGTAAACTATTGACTTATAAGTCTAAAAAAATGATGAATTGTTAGTTGTTACACGGTACTCGAGGAGAAGCAACTTCTTAGAAGTAGAAAAGTAAAAAAAATTTGCTAAAAAAAGAAGTAACTTTTTTGCTTATAGAAGCAACTTTGAAAAAATGTTACCATACGAACTTTTTTGCTTTTTGACTTATATAGGTCAAAAAACAGCTTCTTAAGTGGTTGCCAAACGGCCTCTAAGGCTTTTTTTGTTTTATATTTTTTTATAAAAAAATTATATATTTTACCAGTTCTTTTATGCTTAGAGCATCCACAACAGTGTAAGGTAAAATGGTATTTTACCCACTCCTTTTTTACCCTACAAAAGCGACATCTACAACGGTAATCTTTAAAGAAAATTTAAGAAATTAATATAAAAGGGCTTTGCGGGACCCAACAATCATTTTTTAAATTATTTTACACCATGCCTCATGCTCCACGCATAGCATTTGTTGAATTTTATTTTTAAAATGGGTTTTTTTTTTGAAAAAAAGGGATCAAATGCCCCACTAAACCCCAATCGCATGGGGCCCACACGGAGAGGATCTGAAGGTTTATTTTTTGTGAAAATGATCACCTCACCTTATACTTAATCATACCCAAAAATCATCCAATTCTAATTTCTAACCTCATTAAAAGTTGGTTACAAATTTGTACTAAAATTAAAGCTTAAAAAAAGATAAATTTTTTAAGATTTTGATGAGATGATTTGAGGGGGGTTAGAAGTTTTAGAATGTGTTGATTTTTACATATGATGATCTACACGGTGAGGTGATCATTGTCACAAAAAATCAGCCCTTAGATTATCCTCCTCTATTTAGTAGGAATAAAATGGAAGGCTTGGATGATTTATAAAAGTGATGAGGTAGGATTAATGAAAAATATAGATTTAAAAAAAAAGATTTTTAGCTAGGCGTGGAGGGAGGACCACACCTGGCGTGGGGTGTGGGGTTACCTCCACGCCCCATGCATTTCCAGACATGGTCTTACCTCCACGCCCATTGTTAGCCGCACTACTTCCTCTACGGCTGATGTCAAACGTGGTGACAGTTCCACGCCTCGTAAAAATATCTCGAGATTCGTCTGGATAAAGCCAAATTTGGCTTACGCCGGAGTCTCGTAAGGTAAATACCTTACCCACTATGCAACCTGGGTAAGGTAAAATCTATATTTTTGAGACCGCTGTGGATGCTCTTACAAGGATGATCATTTAACAATCCAACTTAGCACATGGGGCTTTGGATTTGTGGTTGTGCATCCCTCCCATGACCTGAGAGGTCTTGGGATAAAAACTTATTGGGCGTGGTTTACCATTAAGCTTGTCCCATGTATGTAATATGTTGGAGCTCTCTCTTCATTCGTGGTGGCGACGTTTCTTCGTCCGTGGTGACGACTTTCGAGTGTTCTCTTCGTCCGTGCTGATGAGTCATTTGTGATTTTAACGGTAGTTCTGTACTTCTCACACACCTATTGCTAGTAACGAGCGATATATCTTCACCTTGCCGTTGTAATCTGGGCAATAGTCTCTCGCTACATAATCCAAATTAGTTTTTGTGAATCTCTATTGCATGCACCGACAGATGGAAGTTTTCCAGGGTGCGAAAAAGAGAATGAAAAGATGATTGTTTTTAATCCCACATCGGAAAACAAGTAGAACGAGGAGGTGACCAGAGGTTTATAAAAGAAAACAGAATTAACGGTACAAATTATACCTTTCTCGGCCTTTTGGCTAAGATCAAGTGTAGTATCTGTTCTTATTAGTGTAATATCTGATACGTGGGACATCGTCCCACATGATATTAAATTAATTTCTTTCTTGGGGGGAGGTCCCATAACAATAGCTTGCTATTGGGGACTTCGAGCGTCGCCCATGCGTTGCACTACTGCAAGGGCCTGGCGCACCGCCATAACAATTCTAAGGCCAAAGTTTTATTTCGTTCTGAAATTGAAGTATAGATCTTGAAATTGAATAATAGATCTTGAGCAAGAACCATTTTTAATTTTGGTTCCAATAGTACTAGATCCAAAGGTTTCAAAATAATTTGGTCCTGAGTTTGAAACGTTAGATCTCGAGCAAGAACCAATTGTAATTTTGGTTCTAATAATAGGCTAAATGTCCAAAATACCAATTGTTAAAACTCGAAATAACGAAATTGCCACCGATCTTAAAGACCTACTTACTAGAAGCAGCCGGATTTGGAAGAAGGCAGAAAACGAAAGGATGATTTTATTCTCTTCCGTTACTTGCTGCTCATCAGCTCCCTCAGCCAAAACACTCTGTAACTCTACTTCTCTATACCTTCTTCATCGAAACCCTAGAACTTCTAGGGTTTTTAGTATCATCAGATACTCTGCTCTCTCTTCATCAACTGGAGAATCGATTTCTGATCAATCTTGTGAACATTTAGTCGGTCAGAGAAGCAACTACGCCGGAGTTACTTTAGAAGAAACCGTTACTAACGGTACTGAGAAATCAAGACTTGATTCTTGGGTCTCTATTCGCATTTCCGGCATTAGTAGAGCTCGAGTTCAATCAAGCATCAAATCTGGTCTAGTTAGCGTTAATGGCCGAATAATCAATAAGGTAAGTACCAAGAAGATTGATTATCTAATGTCACAATCTTTTGATTCTCTTCAGAAAATGATGCACAATTTTAGAGAAAAATAAGTATAAACACGGTTTTCGAATGATCAGAACTACTTTTTGACCTAGAAGATCTCCCAGACGGAACCTTTTTTATGAACTGATAAAAAAATTATCAGCATTGTTATAACAAGACGCTCTGAATGACGATTAACTCCATAGTTTAAGAAAGTTTGTGCTTCTTATGAGTTCTGAATTATGCTCAAGTTTCTTCATAAACAACTTTGCTTACCGATTATAAGTCTCATTACATTTCCTTTCTGCAATTACTTTAGCGAGGTGAGAGCTAATTGCATACTTGATTTATATGTGACTAAGCAGGTTTCACATGTTATCAGAGCGGGAGATAAGGTTAATTGCACGATATCAGAGTTGCAACCATTACGAGCTGAACCCGAAGATATACCTCTAGATATAGTTTACGAGGATGCACATGTCCTTGTTGTGAACAAACCTGCAAATATGGTAAAATCCCTAGTTGTTAAATTTATATTTCCGATTTTAAGCTCTTCATTTGAATTTTCTCTGCACTGTGTAACAGAAGATAAGACAGACTTGCTCTCTAGTTAAACATTTTGATCATCTTAGAGAATATTCTTCTGCAACTTTAAAGATTTATCACTTTTTTTTTTTCCTTCCATTTAATGTGTTTTATATCAATCCTTATTGTGTTTACAATGTTAAGTCATTGTTATTCATATCTTATAAAAATTTCGAATCAAGTATATATGTTGGCTTAACCAATTTTGGAAGTTTACGGCTTTTCCTTGAACCATATGCTTTATTGTATTTTCTGGCTTTATATATGAAAATTTTCAAACTAGGCTACTCGGTATGTGGGTCTCTTATTCCTTCTTTCTCTCCTAATGATTTGAGATTCTGAACCTTGAAGGGAACTTCAGATATGCAGTATTAAAAAAGTTAAAATTGTGAGTTGATTCTGAACTTTCTAAAATGATGAAAGTGAAACACCTAATGCATCTTTGTCCTTGTTTAGTTGCCACTTGCACTTACGAGATTTTCTTTTGACTTCCCGATCAAGTGATTTGGAGATCTGTGTTCGCGGACTTCTAAGAAATTTTTTAATGTTTTTTGCACTCTTGAATTTGAAGACCCTTCCATGAACTGGGAGGCCTACGGGCTCATTACTCAGCTAATTTTTGAGTTGTTAGGTTCAATAATTTGGAATCCTGATGGCTCAGAAAAAAACTTCATACAGTTCAGGGTAACACAAGTCAAGTTCTTGAGTCCTGATGCTGTATTGCTATTTTCTCTGGTACCTGAACTCCAACTTGGCACCGAAGATGAAATATAGAGTCTCTATATCCTCGTGGTTAGTGGAGAACAGCCATCGGACCTGATTTGTCGTAAAATTGAGATTATTTCGTTTCCTTCCTTATCAGAGAGGGGGTGGCATAACTGCAATCTAGATTTTAAACTTATATCCTGTCCTCTTTAATTTTCGTGCGGCCATATTGCAAGTGTTTTTGGTTGTTTCTAGGGCTTTCTCATTTTCATCGGCCTGGCCAAAGGATACTTTTTGTGCTTTCAGTAACTTATTCCGCATAAGAATTTCTCAGATATTTTTATGATGTCATGATTGTATTTCTTGATTGATTCATTGTGTTGTACCTTTTGCCTTTCCTACTGTTATTTTAATGTGTGACTTTTAGGTTGTTCATCCTGCACCTGGCAACCCTAATGGTACACTTGTAAATGGCATTCTTCATCATTGTAGACTTCCGATAGTTTCATCACCAAATAGTGAGATGTTGTCTGAGACAGGCGATATCTCTGATGAGGAGTTCGAAAGCTTTTCTTCAGATCAAAGTTATAGTGAAGAGGTAAGCTCAAGCTCATGTGCGGCTTTAGTTCGTCCTGGCATAGTTCACAGATTAGACAAAGGAACCAGTGGATTACTCGTTGTTGCAAAGGTCAGTTAAATCCTGGGATTTTTCTTGAAGAACAGCTCCAAGACATGAAATTAGTATTTTCTATATATTATTTCATCCAAGTTCAACATCCAGCAGGGGCAGAGCTTCTAATTCTTTCATGTATATATTGGTTTAAGTGCAGTTAGGCTGCAATTAGATTTTGCAACTCATCTTCTACATTATCTTCTCTTGGTGCAGGATGAGCATTCTCATGCCCAATTATCTGAACAATTCAAGCAACATACCATCCATAGAGTGTACGTAAGCCTCACTTCTGGAGTTCCATCCCCGACTTCTGGGCGTATTGAAATTCCAATAGGTCGTGATGTAAACAATCGGCTCCGTATGACTGCCGTGTCTGGACCTAATAACAGTAGACAATCCCGTTATGCTGCCAGTAGGTGATTCATGTACCTTTATTGCATAATAATATCTGAATACAATAAACAGTTCAATAGTTTTTTTCGCATCAAGTTTAGTTTAGTATAAAACTTATAAGAAATAGTTGTGTGGTATAATGTTTTCTGACACAATTCCACAAGGGCAAAAATTTCACTTTTGGGTACTCAGTTTCCTTCGTCTCTTTTAATTGTTGAAAATATGCTTAGAAGTGTACAACATCAACCAAGTTAGGGAGATACTGGCAAACAATTATTTTTTTTGGACAGGAAAGAATCAACTTATTGAAAAAGAATTTGAGGTTACAAACAATTTAAAGAAAAAAAAGAAAAATTACAAAGATTGTAACGTGGTGTCCCAGTTGAAGACAAATTCTTCAAACCTAAAACCTTTTGCCCATTTCTTGCCACGACACGAAATAAAAACAGCAACCCCTTAAAGAATAAAATCAGCTTTTGGACACAATCTTCTTTATCCTTAAAGATGGCATTGTTTCTCGCCTTCCAAAGGGTCCAATACAGCGTGAGGAACTGCAAGCCAAAGTTTCTGAGCCAAAGATGACTGGCCAACACTATCTAGGGATTAAAGACTTAAAAATCAGTACTTCTGCTGATCTTGGCACGTGTACGATTCTTATGGTTGAGTCATGCAGAACCCATGAGGCTGTAGTGGAGAAAGGTCAAAGTTACCTGTAGCTACTAAAGGTGCTAATTTTTTATTATTTATTTGAATTTTCACATGGTTTGGATATGAAATCAGGTACAGGGTAATTGAAGTTCTTGCTGATGGTGGTTCTGCTCTGGTTGAGTGGAGATTAGAAACTGGACGTACTCATCAGGTAGTTCAAATTTTCTATGATATCATCCCTGCTAAATCAGGCTCTTGATTATTTTTTGTATAACCTCATAATAAATTATTTGGAACACTTATTATTGCATATATGGAAAATAATAAATTAGTTTCCAGATTCGTATTTCCTACTTATGCTTGAAGTTAGGGTTTCTGGACATTTTACAATTACATAGTGAATGGACAAGATCTTCCCGCCCATCTTTCTGAAAGAATTACTTTACCTACATTCAACTCTTACACTACAGAGATGTTTAGTGGAACTGATATTTATGTTTTGCCTCGGAATTTATGTTTTACTCACACAAGCTGGTAATCTGATGTAGATCCGTGCACATGCAAAGTATCTGGGAATTCCTCTATTAGGCGATGAAGTGTATGGAGGAACCAAGGGCATGGCACTGTCACTGCTTAGGCCAAAAACCCCATCCAACAACCATGGTCACCTTTCAGAATTGGTCAATAAATTAGAGAGGCCTTGCCTCCATGCTTTTACTCTTGGGTGAGAAGAGAAAGTTTAAGCTCTTAAAAATTATTTCAATTACTGCAGGTTTGCTAAATCCTGTATAACTGTTGTTGTGCTCTCTTTGTCCAAATTTTTGTAGGTTTAAGCATCCACACACTGGAGAGGTTGTGAATTTCTCATGTCCACCACCTGCTGACTTCACTGAGATTTTGAGTCTGCTTCGAAATATCAAGAAGGTAATTTTTCTGCATTTGAAACTGTTGCACGGATAAACTAAGTTGCCTCAACTAATATGGAGCCAAAGTTATACCTACTTTATCCATACGGCAATCACCATGCAGATCTCTCTAAACCATCCAATTGGCATACAGCACATACAGTTTCTCCTAGCCTAAAAATTGTTTTCATCAAAATTTGTTTAACTACCTAATAAGTAACTTCTTTTTTTGTTTTTTTCTAAATGTTTCTTGATGGCCTAGAAAGAAGTTGTTGTCAGATACTTGAACATCTGATCTTGCTGATGTTTGGGCTGTTGCTGATGTAAGAGATAGCCATAGCACAGTAATTGAATAACCCAGATTTGCCTTGCACCCAGGTCAATTAAAATAATTTCAATATTGCCGTATGATCTGGGGATCATCCAATAGCTAAGCTAGGGACAAAATCAATTAAAAGATTTTTTTCAAAATAATCTGATTGATGGTCAAATTCCCACATCTATTGCTCATTGTGTTTTGAGCAGAGTTTTTAAGCGTTCAGGCATGTGTTGAGGTAAAATTCTTCAATAAGTTGGCAATTTGGCATAATCCCTCACAAGCAGAACTTTCAGCTAAAATTAAATAAACTAGTAAAGCAATAATAGAATAATTCATTAAGATAGAAAGTTATGAACGTTCTTCTATATTTTCAATAAGTTTCAGGGACTTCTAGGTAAGTATCGAGTTATAATCCTTAAACGCCCTTGAAAACACTTATTTTGCCCAGCCAAATCGGTTAGTATGATTCCAATCAAGTGATTAGGCTATAATAGTCCATCCTTCACATTAATGAACATATGCTGCACCATGTTTGCCTTTTCCTTTGAAATGTATGTTGGTCCTTGTATTCAAAGCTTATGTTAATGATAGCTATTCAATATTATGTATTGCAGCCTTCGTTCAAGAAATAATTCGGTCTCTGCTGGCAACCAGAACAAAAAAAAGAAAGAAAAAAGGACTCTGTTGATGTGCAGGAACCAACTGAACTCTTTCGAAGAATTGTAAGGTTATGGCAGACAGTGATACCCAGTTGGCACAATATTCAATTTTAAATCTACAGGAAGTAACAACAATTGGGATTATGGAAGCGACTTCCTCAAATACAATACAGTTTTTTGTTGGAAAAAATGGTATTTGACTATTCTATTCTGGTCAATTTTGTAAATTATTTATTTAAATGTATCAATAATACATAGCATTTGACAAATTCTCACTCACACAAAAACAAAGAACCATAGCTTCTCTGTAACATCTGTGTATTCTATTCTATGAATATCTAATGGGGCAAGGACATTCTTTAGTTGAAAAATAGGGGTTTTTCCATAACCATCCCAAGGTATAAGCTTTAGCTCCTGCTTTTTGATTAATAATGAAAGAAGGTGATTGTGGAGGGGAGCTGGTAAGTTACATACTAAAGGCCTTGTTAATTTGGAACCCATTTAATTAATCAATTACGTGGATGAATGTTTTCTATCATTCTCATAATTGATTATCGGGGTCAACGTTGTTGAGAAGATCATCTTCACATAAACTAGTCCTTATTCATCTTTTAGGACCTCAAAAGATGATATGTCAACCAGTTTCCAAAACTAAGTTGCAAATTCGATACATTTAGCATTACATAAGGAGTGAGAACCACAAACCCACTTCCTCCTCTCGATTTTTCTTCCTATTTCTTGTGGAAATCGTTAAAGTTTACTGAATTTCCTTCATCTAAACATGGTCCTTAAAGACGCACGCTACTCAATCTTATGGTTTGATCACTTGATCCATCAAAAGGAGAACCACAAACTGAATGTGCATGATTAAAAGACTCAATCCCTATTTGGATTTTGGAAGGACACTAGTGCCACCTTTTTCTCAGAAAAAAAAAAAAAAAACCGTGCCAAGTTTCAAATCATCAGTCTTAGTCATCTGCCCTATTAGTCGGCTGCTAACAAATAAGCAAGAAAGTACTTAGATATGCAAAGCACGACCTTTTACATTCTGTGACCATCTGATACAAAACTGTTGTATTTCATTGTCTTGAGATTTGTGTTGGAACATACAACTTTCTTCGAAGGTCTTCACGTACTCTCGTGCTTGCCATGTTCTTGGTAAGCAACTTGCAATAAACAAATGTACATTTTTCTTCATGATCATGAACAACTTCTTTTGTTTTAGTCTTCTACGCGGTTTTGTATGGGGTAAAAAACCTTGGGCTTTATTTAGAGATAGATACCTGAAATTGCAGAAGAAACCCGAAAAAAAAAAAAAAAACGTTAATGAGATTTTTTTGACAAAATTACCCTTCAGTTCACTGACCATAAAACCAAAAAAAACTAGTGGCATTATCGTAAAAAACGAGAAATTCTAGATCTCTTTCCGTCAATTAGTCGCATTTTATCATTTTTCTGTTCTTTTACTACATACAGAAACCTCTTGAAGAAGTCCCAACAGTTGGACAAGGGTGGCTTCAAAAATCAAAACTCAAACTAGAAAAAGTCTCTCTCTCTCTCTCTAGATCTGAAGTCTTCTTTGAGAATTAGGGTTTACTTCATCGATCACCGAGAGATCTTGTTACAGTCGATTGAGCTTCAACAATGGCGAAAGGCATGAGACATTCTCGGTTAGCGAACAGGAGAACTTCTACATTCACACTCGTATTAGCCATGCTCTTAATGCTTTCTTTCGTTCTTCTAATGCTTTTAGCTCTCGGAATCCTTTCACTTCCTGTGACAAATAGTGATATTTCTAAAGCTAATGATCTCAGTCACGTCGCGCATAAAAGGACTACAGAGAAGAGGTAAAATTTTAGCTTTAAACCTAATTTTTGATTTAATGATCTCTTGGAATTCGGTTTTTGATCTGGTTAATTTTGTGTCTTGAAATTTGGGTTTTTCATGTTGTAGAGGTGGCGACGGATTGGGCGAAAGATTAGACCCGTGGATGGAAGTCATTTCGTGGGAGCCAAGAGCCTTTGTTTACCATAATTTCTTGGTGAGTTATTGATTTTCGTGTTGGATTGACAATTCTCTCTGTGGTGGTTAATTAATCTGTTAAAATCACCATGAAATTTTTTGTATTGTTAATGGAATTTTAAATTGATCTAGGTGTTGAAGTAATTTCGTTTGAATGTGTAGTTAGATTTGGTGAATTTTGTAAAGATCTAAGCTTTTCTTCTGTTTCTGTCATTAATAGATCGAGTATTAGAGATTTCTGTCGTTAACCCTGTTCTAGCTAAAGAATTTTTGGTGCGAGTCTGTAATGGGTTTAATCCAGTCATTACTGTAGACACAGCTCATACAATTTGTACGTATGAATTAAATCTTTAATCTTTATGCGTGTTGGGATTGGTTTTTGGGGCATTTACCTGAAAACAGGGGACAAAGTTTGTGAAGGTGTATCATTGAGTAGTGGGCATTTCTCATAGCTTTAATAATCGCCACTATAACACAATAAAGGGAAAATAAAGGACAAGGAGAAAGGATGGCCATTAATGAATGGAAAAATGCTGCTCTTTCTATATTGGTTACTTATAAATAACGCCTCCAGTTATTGACTGTTAGTAACCCTTATCCCTGATGGAAACTTTTCTCATTACTCTTAGCCAGTTATGGTGTTTCAATTTATTTAAATTTTTTTTTTTATTATTTATGAAGTATGTAGTATGCCATACTAATAGCAAAATATTAACTACTAAGGTAAAAGTTAGAGACCATTATAATTGATTCACAGTCAAGATGAATCTCCTAACCTATAAATTTTTTTAATTTTAAAACAGCACCTAAGAACCTTTTTGTTTTTTCTGCAAATGTAGCCAAAGGAAGCCTTTTTGAGTATCTACCTTTTTAATTTACCAAAAGAAATAAAGATAAAAGAAGGAACTTGCAATCTGTATCTTTAACCTTGATCATAACTAACGGAGCTCAAGCATAACTATACGTTGTGTTTTTACTATATAGAATATAAATCTGCTTTCATCTCCATCTGCCTGTACTTTGTTTCTCATATAGATTGTTTGCTTGTTTTAGAATACCTTATATATTACAGTTATTCTATGTAAACTTAATCAATCCATATATTAGGGATCAATAGGAGAATATAGGGTCATAAAAGTTTGATTTGGGTATTTCTTGAGCAGTCCGAGGAAGAATGCAAGTACTTAATTAATCTAGCCTCACCTCACATGGAAAAGTCAACCGTGGTTGACAGCGAAACTGGCAAAAGTAAAGACAGCAGGTTTGCATTCCCCATATCTCCCTTTCTTCACTTTTAGTTTAATTTGGAAGGTCTTCCCTTATTTATCCTTTTCCCCTACTTTGTTTGTTATGGAAAGAGGTACTCAACATGCACTTACTATTTGTAGGGTACGCACAAGCTCTGGGACGTTTCTCAAGAGAGGGCAGGATAAGATCATCAGAAGCATAGAGAAAAGGATTGCAGATTTCACCTTCATACCTGAAGGTATGCAGTTAACACCTATGCCAACGTTTTAATATTTCACTAGTAAACTAGCTCTTTCTCGTTTTGTGTATTATGGTTTTGAATCTGGCATCTTTCATGATTTTGGAGGTTATGAAAATTGCTTGATGTGACTTGGAGAAATGACATGTATACAAAAGTATCAATGCAAATACACAGAATACTATGAATAATGCATATGATGTTTGTGATCCATGTATGTCCTTTTGTCACTGTTGGAGCCATGACTAAGAGCTTTCAGACTCTTGCTACTTATCATAAAATTGCGAGTTAAACTACTACTTTCATGTTGTTCCTTAATCTTTTCTTGTCTTTTTCTTTTTGGTTTTATTTTACCCTTTTCCAGGGGGTAAATGATATATGACTAGTACTTTGGAGTTTGGACTTTGTTATGGAATTTTTTGGAGTTCATGTTCCGCGACCAAACTTTAATTCACCTTTTCAACCATGCAACTCTAATTGTTTAGAATTTCTATAGCGTAGTAAACCGTTCATGATCTCGCACTTCTAAGGAAATTATTGGTAACCATGTTATTGGTTTAGAACTTTTTATATTATTAGGACTTGATAGTGAATTGTTGTGTTTCAGTGGTGCACCGCCAGATCATGAGTTATGAGATAAATTAGTTTCTCTTTTAGGTACATTGTATAACATGTGGAGGATTTATTATGTTCCAGCAAAGAGTCAATCTGTTAAGTGTCTATCATTTTTCTTCAACATGCCCTTAGGACTGTGACAGTTTTGTTATCTTGAGGAACACATGAAAGTAACAAAGTTATTTAATGTAGAAACTCCTCTCACGCTTCATTGTTCAGAAAATAAAAATTCGTCTTCCCGTTAACGGGATAGACTTGACTATCTATATCCTATAGTCCTTGGATCTTGCTTTCTTTTCTTCACTCCTACAGCTGCAATCATCAACCTCTCAAACTCTCAAGCCAGCAGGAATTTGATTCACCAAATAAGATTCATTCAAAAGCAAGAAAGGTTAACCTGTAATCCCTTATCATCTGTATCTTTCCCCTGTCGATTAGTTGTTATGTTAATGGGTCATACTGGAACAACTACTTTTACATGCTACTTTTCTATATTTTTTAATAAGCTTGCTGTCTTCTAAATTCATGCCTTTTCTGTTAGTGGGATTGTTTGACTCTTTGCCTATTATCCTTGGTCTACAATGTGAGATCTGTTATTTATAAGCCAAACTTAAAAATTTTCAGACCATGGAGAGGGACTTCAAATTCTCCACTATGAAGTTGGACAGAAATATGAACCTCACTACGACTACTTTCTTGATCAGTTTAACACAAAGAATGGGGGTCAGCGGATAGCTACCGTTCTTATGTATCTGTAAGAGTCATTCTCTCTCCATGTACATCTTAGATGGGCTTGCTACTTCTAAGAGGCATGTCACAGAGCCGAGTTTGATCTTTTCCTTCTTTTTTTTTTTGCTACTGTTACAGCTCAGACGTAGAAGAAGGAGGTGAGACAGTATTCCCAGCCGCAAAAGGAAACATCAGTTCTGTACCATGGTGGAATGAGTTATCTGAATGTGGAAAAAAGGGTCTCTCTGTTAAACCGAAGATGGGTGATGCATTGCTGTTCTGGAGCATGAGACCTGATGCCTCTCTAGATCCATCAAGTTTGCATGGTATGTGTTCTTTTCATTCCCATGCACATAAAAGCTAATGTCAAATCTGAGTTGTACTTAAGCCGATGCATATCTCTGTCGACTTTGGTGCTAATGAATGACAAAAGTCCATTTCGTGTAATTTTGCCTTTTCTCGAAGAACAAAGAAAGAAAGTCCATTTGGTGTAATTGTGTTGCATTTTGTAATTATGTATTCTCTGATTATAAGTTATTGTTCATGTTTAGCAAACTGTAGACCAACAAAAGAATGCTTACCAACTATAGGTTTCTTCTCACAATGTGATATGAGCTTTAGAGTTAAATTCTCATTCTCTGTTTGTTCCAGGTGGTTGCCCAGTTATCAGAGGGAATAAGTGGTCATCTACGAAGTGGATTCATGTCAATGAATACAAGGTTTAATCTACTGTATAAGGTATTTCTCTATTTCGTCAAGGGGTTATTTAACATTTTGAGGCCATAATTAGTAGTTATTACCATTTCCAGCTTATTAGAGCCTTCTCTCTCTCTCCCGCTGGACCATCATAATGTATTTTCCTGATACCATGATGAGGAACAAAAGTGGTTGTTTTGCTTGGTTTATCTAGTCTAAGGTTTCTTACGAAGTGTGATTTTGTTCACCCACTTGTAAAGTGGGTGAGCATAACGCACAATCCAAGTAAGGGTGATATGTTGTTCAGTCAACCCCACAATCCTTTGACCATATAACACCCCACACTGGAAGATGTGTGATTTTGCTCACCCAGCTTACAAGTTGGTGTATCCAGCTAGAACAATTACCTTGTTTTGTTATGCATCTTCTTCTTGGTTTATTATTATGATGAGCTGACTCATGGGTGTGCTATCGTTGCAGTGTTCAGTAATGCTAATCAAATTTCCAGCCAGAGCACCTAGCTGCAGCCCGGGTTTATATCTGTAACCTTGACAGCTCAGTTGCCTGCTTGCCTTCAGTTTGGATAGTCCACTGGATATCTGGGTACTCGTTAGCATTCACTTGGGAATATCAACCCTTCTCTCATTAAGAATAAAATTTGAAGTTTGTTCGTTGAATGAGTAAAATCTTCATGGGAGTTATTACTGTCTGAAGATAAAATGTGGGTTGCTGATATATCAAGGCAATGGTACTCTGACATCCTATTGTAAAACCAAAGAATAATTTTTTTCACGAGAATAGAACAATTTTGAGATTTTATGTATGCTTCTGCTGTGTATGCTGATAAAGGATTGATGGTGCACTATTTGCTTGAATCTGCATTTTTTTTTTGGAACCATTGGGGGCACGCGCCTAACCCTACCTAGGACCCGCCACGGTAGTTTGCTCCCCATGTCAGCCGTCTGATTTCCTTATCCTGCATGCTTCTGAAATCCCTTCGTAGTGAAAGGAAAGAGTGGGCTCTCTTTGCACCACGTTTTTCCTTGTGGGTAGTATGATTTGAGGCTTGCAACAGGCGTTCAAACTAGAATCCTGTGTAGATAATCAGGCTTGGGTAGGGAGCCCAGGAGTAAGAGGGCTTCTACTCTAAGTAACCAGATCGTAGAGCGGAACGCCAAATTTAATTTGACCTATGGTTCGGAGCGCCTATGTATATAAGTTAGGATCCAATCAATTCATACAATTTAAGTGGTTATAATATTTTTGTGGATTCAACATGAAGATGATCTAAGGGATGATTATTTTTATAGGAATGATCTCCTCATCGTTTAGATCATCCTCATAAAAAATCATACTATTCTAAAGCTTCTAACACGTTCAAATAATATCCAATGTGTGTCCTATAATGTAGACCGCTAGATCTAGTTACAATTAAAGGCAGCGATCCGTTGCACGTGTCAAGACGATGAAGTAGACAACCAACATTTCCCATAAAAGTACTACTCAGTAACACAAGTTACACAGCTGCCTAAAATAGTATTTTGACACGCGTACGTCTTCATTCTTTGTGGATGGTACAAAGTGTGTGTTGACTGTTTACCGTTTTTAATGCTGCAGTCTTTAAAATGTGTTAATGAACTTCAGTTCGCGGTTTCCAAACTGGGAACGCGGTTTACAAATTCTGGGAGCGCGATCCCAATGCGAATCCTCTCCCAAACCGTGAAATTGCGGATTGGGAGCGGGAGCGTCCAACAGTTTGAACGAATCTGGTTACTAGTTCTCAATATTAATTGAGGAAGTCTCTTGTTTTTCTGGGATCGGAATCCAAGGCCTCACCTCATTGCCTCCCCTCATGTAGGGCAGCCATACTTATTACCACCAAACTTTGAAGCTAGCGGTCTTTGGCATTTTGCACCACTTTTACATTTACCCTTGTAAAAACGAGAATATCCCATCTCTAGCTATATTTGGACCATTGTTTAAAATGTGGTCGTACAAACTACAAAGTTGAATCAGGCAAGTTCATTTCAAACTATCCGATTAGCTGATTCCAATATTTTTTTGAGAAGTTTGGGATCATTGTGATGCGTCTCAGCTTCGAATGGTTCTCATATGGGCCAAACTCAGGATGGCTAATTCCAATTTGGGATTAGCTTTGAATGGATCTCATTCATATGGGCCAAACTCAGAATGGCTAGTTCCGATTTGTTATCAAGTAGAAAGAACACTTCAATTCTCGTCAAGGAATTTCTTGGAACTGGGATTGGATTGGATGACCCTATTGTCCCGAGTCATCTTGTACCAGACCCGAAGAAAAGGATGCAATAATTGAGATTTGAAGCCATGAGCTGCACTGCTTCAATCCTTTTTTGGGTCAATTTTGTTTTCCTGTCTATCTTTTGCGTTGCTGAACTAATCGCCCCACATTAGAGACCCTGTTTTCAGAAGACTGAAACAACTGGACTTTTGTACCCTAAGCAGAAAGTTGCATTGAAGGGCTCACAAGTTGGATGAATAGTTATATTAAAACACTCATGTGGGGAAGAGTTTGATCCTCGTACAAAATGAATACTTTCTTGACAAGCTGATAGGGTCAATCAAATTTGGGGCTTAGAGATAAGTCAGCTTTGTTTTTCTTAAGGCAGAATATCATTTTTAAGAGTTTTAATGGTTTCATTTGATACAAAACATCGCAAGATGAACCCAAGAAGCTTTCCTGACTATTTTCACAATATAATCGAAACTCAGGTTTTTACATCAATAAAATAGATAAAATAAGGCATCCGCAACTTGCTCTAGAATCCCTTCAAGTTACTTTAAGACAACTGCAGCATTTCTGAGAGCCAGATACCTCTGGACATATTCGTTAGGAAGCATTCTAATACGCTTGAAGACATCAGTATTTGCATAGCGAAGATTTGTTCGTGGGTCTATGTAAGGCGCCTGCATTGAAGCAAAGAAGCCAATGTCATGTGATATCAAACAAACATATACACTTGGAATCAATCAAAGAACCACACACCTACTTTCTATATTTGTTTAAATTATAGTAGGTTTAAGTCGCGAGGAGTGTCCTTAATCATTCATCCAACATCGATGTGTTCAGTTTCAATGCCAAACAAATCTTTCTACATTTCCATGAAGACGAGTACAATAAATTGGGGAAACAAGAACATATGAAAGTACTCTAAATCCGCCTTACAAACTTTAGAAGGTATACTGTAAGTATTATTGACCAAGAGACTAATCTTAAAACCAGTGCCACAGCATTGTCTCAGCCAACCCCACCCACCCAAAAAAGAAGAAGAAATAAAGCACCCCATGGAAAGATAATCATATTGTTTTTTTCAAGGAAATAAAACCCATAATCTAAAAGCAACATCAAAGATTATCTAAGGGCCTTGTTAAACTGAAATGCCAGATGACAACATAGCATAAAATGGATTGTATGATGATCATGAGAATCACTAGAAGATGAAAACAATTGAACTTAAATGTAAAATTACAGAAAAGAAAAGAATAAGTGTGAATAATCTTACCTCAGACCCTGTAATATCACAAAATTTCTTTGACGGATACATTGAGGGCGGTGTCTCAATATTAACATCTGAGAAACAAGATAAACAAAAGTAAGGATAACATTTATATGAATCAACATTATGTATGAGATTCGTCAAATCTATTTAGGGATTGCCCGTCAAGCAAGAAAAAGAGTTCTCTTGAACTACAACTTTGTATACAGTTGGTTCTCTGATGAAAATAAAGTCACCAAATTCAAAATACTAGCAACATTAGCAAGTCCAGAGATTTCTTAAGGTGGAGAAGCCAACTCCTACTCGCCATACAGAAATTTCAAAGCTCATTTGCCAGTGGGATTGCGAATTCCCGCAAATTGGCAGAACCAAAAGTATGCATTTTGCCTGATCCATGGGAGTTGGATCCCACCTGGAATGCTTGTTGGAACACACCCTCAAGTAAAGAACAATTTTTAGTAATACAAAATAAAACAATGCAAGGCTGAAATATTTAAATATATCTTGAAACTGAGTCGTAAACTCACTCACAATTTGGTTCATTTGGAAGGTAAGTTTGATAATTTTCAACTTGAAGGATTTGCTTCAAATGTTTCCAGTGCCTCCCCCTTGCTTGCCCTTTTGGGTATTTCTCTGACAGCTGAACCCTCTTGAAACTAAGATGCTGAGGTAACAGTATATTTGATTCTATCACTTCCGTCTCCATCTCCTACTCACCAACTGTTTGCAGCATCAATCCATTTAAGCATAAACAATAGAATCAATATCAGTCGTCAAGCAAAGATAATTAGCCAAAAAAAAGATAGAACAAATAGAACTGGTGGTTCAAGAACCTACTTCCTCACTCTTGCCAAAGAAAACTCCTAGATCTATGTTACTGCACTATGATCGATTCACTTGTCAAAATGGTGACCTAGTAGCGGTAAACCCTATTTAGTGTCAGTCTGGATTTTGTTTGTTTTACATATATGTAAAGGTCTGGACATTGCTTTCTCAAGTTCCCAACAATATATCCCAGCGAAATCAAATTCCCACACCCATAAACCAACCCTATTCCTTTAATGGAAAGAAAGAAACAAAACCATAAAGGAGGAAATATTTCAGCTTAAGATCATGTGCATAAAACGTGCATACAAAATACACCTATAACCTTCATCTCCATAATCACATCCATGCCAACAGTGAATCCATCCAAAAAAACTCAACACGGAAGAACCACTCCTGGGAAAATCATGATGGTGCCAATGACATGCTACAAGCTTCAGCTTGCCTAGAGTTTTCACTTGCGCGTGTCCAGGGGAAAAAAAGAAGTCCATACACCGTGAATGGGTAAGCTATTTATGCTATCTCTTCTTATCTTCACTTTGTAGTTGCTAGTTAACTTTAAAACTTTTTGAAAGTCTATCTACTCAAAGTTTCTCACCATCTACTCATTCTAAATTTGTCACATTTGTTTCAGCCACCTGCTCTAACATAAATTATGAACCGTTCTCCGTCAAGATGATCCATGCCGCACCAAATTACGAAAATAAATTCAAAATCAATGACAATTCATCTCTATACTTAAACTACTCTTTTCCTGGGTTTGCTTTACTTAAACTAACAAATTTTCTATATGAACCCATATAAAATTTGAAGAATTTAAATGAACACTTAGGAGCACGTGAACAATAAATCTGAATAACAGTGACAACCTAATTGACCTAAGAAAATGTGAACTGAGGGCAATATCAAAGAAGAAATAAATACAAGATAGTGATCAACAGACCTAAATTAGAAGAAAGTTGATTTACAGTGGATTCATGAGTAATGCAGCTAAGTTATCTCAAATTAAAGAAATTGATACAGAATCAAATTCTCTTATCAGGCCCCCACAAATTTTTTTATACTAATTTCATCTTAATCTCGTCCTAAACACAGATTACTGGATCACATACTGAAATTTTAGTACACAAATGCTTGCACATAAAAAAATCCATCAAACCCAAAACTCTTTTAGGTTAAATATTAAAAGGAAAAGCATGAAGAAATCAAACCAAACCTGGTTGTAGGGTTTCCTGCTCAGCAATGCTTTGGACGAAAGATGGAACAACTCCCTGATTAAGATTTTCTGAATACGATTTATTTCCCTCGATCAGATGAGACAGATATGGGGATTTTCGTTAATTTCCTCTCGTTTTTTCTTGGGGATTTAGGGTTTATGCAAGAGTTGCAAAAGCTGCAGAGGAAAGTAGAGAGAGATCACAGAAGACGCCATTATCTCGAAATCTTACGGGTGACGAGGGATCGTATTGGGTCGGGTCGGTCAGGACGGGAACGGGTCGTAGTCGATTACTCGATCTTTACAAACTCCCATTTTAAAATCCCAAATTTTAAATTAGGACGTAATTGGTATTTTGCATTTTGTTTAGTTGGCCGAAACGTTGGGCTGAAATATCCCATGTTGGTGCCCTAATCCAAAATGCCGGTGCCAATAAACCTCTATTATTATTGTGAGTTTACTATCCGGTATTAATAACCCGACCCATTTTGTGACAGCATGGCAACCAGTTAAAAAGTTAAAACGTTCATATCTTGTGCAAGATCAAATGTAGACCGTTAGATATGGGCTTACAATATGAATGTAAGACCACCGTACTCCGTGCGCCGCCGCTCTTACCGTTAAGAGTAAAAACTAAAAGACTTTTGCTAGAATAACACCGAAATTTGACACCAAAATATTACATCTGCTTTTTAAAAGTGGTAAGAGGGGCTGAAATGAAATTAATATTTCGGTAATGCTTGAGTTACAGCAAATTCCTACAGAATTTGCTACCACTCAAACATCCAACGGTCAAAGTGATTTGCATCTCCTCGTATTTCGCATCCCATCCTAAAGTGTTATGAATCTCACCGTGAAATGTGCCTGCTGTAGCAAATTCGGTAGGGATTTCGGTAGCCCTAGCACTACCGTTAATATTTTTTGAACAACTGTTACGATTGGTTTCCAATCAATAAAGTAAGCAGATGTAATCTTTGATGTCAAAATCTGGTGTCCCTGTAGTAATGCACTAAAAAGCTTAGAGCCCATCTCTCTCCCTCCATTATTAATGAAAACCTTAAAATCAAGCGGAAACCCAACTCAACAATTCTTCTCCTCTTTAACTCCCTCTTTCTCTCTCTAAAAACTCTCTCTTTCTCTCTCTAGAAATCCTTTTTAACATACACGAGATTCCTGTACTCTTCCCTTCCCGTCTTTACATCTCTCCAAAACCTCCGCTAACTTTAGCGGCACTGTTAGATATGGCGGCATCATCATCAACACTATGGCAGCCTCAAGAAGAAGGTCTCAGAGAGATCTGTGGCTTACTTGAACAACATATATCTCCCACTTCTGATAAGCCTCGGATTTGGCAACAACTTCAGCACTGTAGTCAATTCCCAGATTTCAATAACTATCTCGCTTTCATCTTGGCCCGTGCTGAGGTACTTTTGATTACCCGATTGCTGGAACTGAAATAGGGTTTTTGTTTTGTTTATTTCTTTCATGATTTTTTGTAGGGTTTCTGTGTAGTTTTTTTTTTTCGTTTCTTTTGATGATCGAATTCTTATTGATGGTTCTTACTTGTATATTGGGGATTAGGATTTGGGTGTTTGATTTTTCTTTTTTGGATTGAAAATTGCAGTGTTGGTTTACTTGGGTACTTGTTGTTTTTTGTTTATTCCCTCCCTGGAAGTATTTGGGACTTATTTATTTGAACTCCTTCGTTGCCACATTGAAATTGAATTCAAAGAACAGTAAAAGAAAAAAGAAATTGAAGAAAGCAATTGAAATCGAGATGGTCATTTGACATTTAAGATTTATTTTAGTAGGTTAAGTTCAAGTTTATCAAAAAAGAAAAGAAAAGAAAAGAAAAGAAAAAGGAAAGAAAAAGAAAAGAAAAAGAAAAGTAGGTGCAGGTATTGATTTCACTAACTGAAGTCCATACACTGATCTGCTTGCTTACACCCAATACGGAAAAATTAATTATCTCATAACAATGTGGGAGGACTTGAGTTTTTTTTTTTTCCAAGTGTTTTTTGGCACATCGTTGTTTATTTATGTGCGATTTCATACTATGCATAAAGAGCACTATGAACAATTGTGGTGGCATAGCTTTGATATTTTAACTTCATTCTTATTTGCGCGGCTTAGTTTACAGCAGAGGTTTTCTTTTTCCTATTATAATCTTCAATCACATTCAATTATGTGTGTCAACGTTGAGTGTGTATGTTTTCACAAACTCTCACCCATGAAAAACTACACTCCCTTGGTTTTGCTTATACGTCTATGGTGAGATGATCTGTTGCAGAACACTACTCCTGTAGACAAACACACCCTTAGTTTGTCAATAGTGACAATTTGACATGGTACAGCAGTAACTACTCTGTGTTAGTTGTGTTCTTAAATTAATTTTGATGTTTTGACATCTAGCTATCATTGTCTGGATGAACAGCATTTTGAGTGAGAACATTCTCATTTTTTTTTTGTTTCAGGAGACATCGTGATATCTTGTTTACTTAAATGGTAATTTCGTTTTGGCGTGAACATTGCCTTTTGCTTCTCAAACAGGGTACACCAGTAGAAATACGACAAGCAGCCGGTTTACTTCTGAAAAACAATCTGAGAACTGCTTTCAAATCTCTGTCTCTATCATATCAGCAATATATAAAGTCAGAGTTGTTGCCTTGCTTAGGAGCAGCAGATAGGCACATCAGGTCCACTGTTGGGACAATTATAAGTGTTATTGTTCAAGAAGGACAAGTGCTTTGCTGGCCGGAGCTGTTGCAAGCCCTTGTACAATGCTTGGACAGTAATGAGTTAAATCACATGGAAGGTGCAATGGATGCTTTATCCAAGGTTTGTGCAATCCGTCAATATCACTGGGTTGTTTTTATTATTATTTATTAAATAAACGGCCTTTTGTATTGTTGTGATTAATGAAGTGGTGGACATATAAACTGCTTAAATTTCACCGATAAAAAGGACCTAATTTCCTAATTCACACAGACATAACGAATTTGATCCCACTCTGTGATTCTGTGAAGCTGGCACTTCTGTGCTGCTGTATTTTGTGGTGTCAGATGCTACTGTTATGCAAGTGGAAACTCTGAAATGCACTCAATAGTTAAAATGTAAAACCAAAGGTACATGACATAAAATGAGATAGAAAATGAAGATACTGATGGCTGTATTTTAGTATTTTGTGCAACTGTGAACCATCTGTTAATATGATGCCATTTGATTTTTAAGGTCTTGAATATATTCACTTGAAAGGTGCTAAGAATGTCTAACTGGTTTGTTAACTGCGTATGAGTTCTTGGAAGTTTGGCTCGGCAAACTTTTGGATTTCAATACCGGTGTGTTATATCAATTAGCATGGCAATGTAAATATTTGATCAATAGGGAAATAACTAATGTTTAAAAAAATTATGGACATATTATGAAAATCATGGAAATGCAATATGTACTAAATGAAATGCTAAAATTATTTTGAGAATGCATTGTAACTCATCAATAGTGTACATTTTGATATGGGTACCTGAAACTCTGACTAATACATTTAAATGGCATAGTTTTTGTTTTATCAATTGGATATCATATATTTTAGTTATGCAAATCTTTTGTAAGGGTTTTCTGTTTCATGTCTTTATGCTACTGAAGTTTTCATTCATCTCTATAGCTACTAGTTTCTTCAAATTTTAAAATTAAAAGTTTTGTGGAATTGGAAATACTTTTGTAAAACCTTCCTCTGATTCCTTGGGAATGAAATATTTAATTAGATTATATTGTATATAGAAATATTTTAGTTGCGTACTTCCACTGCTTGGGGCTGCCTTTTTCAAGATGAGAACGGATCCCCTTACATGCTTATTCTTACATGTTTTTACATGTTCTCTGTGGGGCCCACATGGAGATGATCAAAGGATATGGGGATGTTCTCTACATCATGTAGATCATCCTCATATAAAATCACCATGTTCTAAAGCTTCTAGCCCCATCAAAACTTGGTTAAAGTTAACAAAAAAAATGAACAGCTTATAAAATATAAATTACCTAATTTTCATGGGGTTAGGAGTTTTAGAATGGTATGGTTTTTGGTGAGGATGATCTAAATGGTAAGGAGATCTTTCCTACCAAAAAAACAACCCTTGAATCATCTCCATGTGGTCCCCACAAAGAACATGTAAAAAACATGTAAGAATAAGCACGTAAGTGGATCCGTTCTCTTTCAAGGTAAAGGTGGATTAGGTGGATATTGTGTTTGCTTCAAAGGTTATTCTTTTTCTCCTTTGGTTTTGTGTTGGGAATATGCTTTAGGATTGGCAATGAAGTTAAGATATGAAATCATGGATTTGATGGAACTTACAATTGTTGCATTTTTCAGTATGGCCAACACCCATGCTACGAAACTCATTTATAAGAACCTCTTTTATTTTTTATGATCTGTGCATTGTAAATATTTGTTCATACTTTTGTTTGTGGGCTTTACTTAACTAATAATTATCGGTGAGGATGTGGTTCAAAATCATTCTATTGCTTTTATGTATAATACTTTGTTAATTTTTGATGAGCTGATGATGTGATGTACAATAGATTTGTGAAGACATCCCTCAAGAGCTTGATTTAGATGTACCTGGATTAGCCGAACGTCCCATCAATGTATTCCTTCCCAGATTATTCCAGGTGAATAAAACATTTTTAACTGATTGAATTGCATGAGTTCCTCTCTGCTTTTCCTGTTGATCTGGAGGTTGCTTCATTAGTGTTTTCCTATGAATATTGTTTGAACTTTCTTTGATTTGTTTGAATCAGCTCTTCAAGTCATCACATTCTTCACTAAGAAAGCTCTCCTTGGGTTCTGTAAATGAATTCATTATGTTGATGCCTGCAGTAAGTATCTGGCAGTTCTCCTTCTCTGTTGGAAGTACTATTGTTATTGGATGTAGCAAGATTCATATGATTTTTTCTTCTCTTGCAGGCTTTAGTTCTGTCAATGGATCAATTTCTCCAAGGTTTGTTTGTTCTCGCTCATGACCCTGCTGCAGAGGTGCGCAAATTGGTAAGTTGCTTCCGTGGCTTCGTTTTTCTTTTCCCTCTTACAATTTGGTTCTGATGCAGTGATGGTTATATTTTAGGTATATAGATAGTGCTGTTAGAACAGAATTTTGTATTTTCAGTTGAAGTTTATTTTCCTTACTATAGTCCTTGACAGAAGATAAGATTAGGGTCTCTGGGGAACCAGGCTTTCTGCTTCTTGTGCTGCAATTTTCAATGGGCTGTTGAGAGCTTTCTTGATTAATACTAAACTTGATTTCTGGTGGTATCCATTTGTTTATTTTGGTTTTTGTGATGAATAGGTCTGTGCAGCATTTGTTCAGCTAATTGAAGTTCGTCCATCTGTCTTGGAGGTGGGCGCCTTTGTTCTGTTTCATTTGAATCTAATACCTACTTCATATTTTGTATCTTCTTTCTATTGCATAAGTTCATGTGACATGTTACGATAAAAAGTTTCATGTTACAATTTGTCGGTTAGTCCAAGTGTTATCTTTGCAAATCTAAAACCAGATTTCTAGAAATTGGGAATTATGTCAGGATTTGACGAAGGCAGAATATAATGGTGTATATGTTGTGAAGCCACTGCCATATAGTTGGTATACGGGTTATATGGCTGTAGTTCTTATGGATTATGTTCTTATATCAGGAATAACTGAGGTTTCACTGATGCCCTTGCATATTTTTACATTTATTTTAGGTAATTTACCTTGATTGTTTCTGTGTATTGGAGATACCTACCTCTACTTTTGTTTTTTGACATAACTTGGCCTGTGCTGCTTATCTTGGAGTGAGAAAGTGAGTTATTTCACTTGCCTGTTAACTGAGAAAGGAAATGACAATACTACCCATAAATTTCTTAATTAACATTTTTGACCCTCAGTCAATTGTCTATAACTCTGCATAATGAAAAGAGTTTTTTTTCCTTAATCTCAGACCACTCCAACGAAGTCGACCATTGTCATTCTATTTGCTTGTTTCCGTTTGGGGTTCTTGAGCCTCTTACTTTTCTTGTTCTTTTCATTACTTAGCTTCTCTTCTCTGGGTTCTCTCTTCTTTATTTCAATCTTCTGTGATTGTCAAGAGCAGAGAGAGAAGAGAAGCAAGATCCTGTTTTTCTGTCTTTCTCGAGCCTCTTTTTCCCCCCTGATAAGCTGTTTTTCTCAAGCCATTTCCACAACGTATTCTTGTTTTTGTTGATTATGATTTATGACGAAGATGGTGATGGTTCTGCAAAAGATATTCCATTAACAACCACTCAGTTGTAAGTTAGCAAAACTTTAACAAGAAAACCCACCATAAAATTGAATATATAGTGGGCCATCTCTAAGACTCTAATATAAGCTAAAAAACTCAGGGTTCCAAAATTACCATTCATTTGTTACGTTTGTTTCATTAGTGTTGTTTAATCTTTTATCTGTTTCTGTTCTAAAGTTATGTTCAACAAATTATACTGCAGCCGCACTTGCGAAACGTAATTGAATACATGTTGCAAGCCAATAGGGACACTGACGATGAAGTTTCTCTTGAAGCTTGTGAATTTTGGTATCTTCCATCACCTGGTTTGCTCTATGTTTAAATTTTAAGTTGACAGTTTTTGTAGTTAGTATGTAATTGCATTCCTATTTGACCGATCAGGAAAAAAAAAGGAAAAAATTTGGATACCTATCCTGGAAGTCCTGTGGTATATTAGGATTGTTCTGCAGTAATGAAATTGATGGTGGTCTGAAGCTTTTTTGATTGGTTAAAACAGAGATCTTGGTGGATACAATTATCTGGATTTTCAATATACCTTTTATAATTTAATCTTTTAATTCCCATTATGGTCAAAAGAGAAAAATGATTTCTCCATTTGTGCTTTCCTGATGATAGCGTAAGGAAAGGTCTTAGTACACATGCCCTTGACCAGGGATATAGCTGATGATAGAGGTAGTAAGGAAAGGTTTTAGTTCACATGCCCTTGACCAGGGATATAGCTGGTGATAGAGTTGAATGGAGAAATAGGATGCATATTTTCGTTCCATATATTGGGACATGGCCTGGAGGTGCTAGCTTGCTAAATTTGACAGTGTCAATAGCAAGAGGTAGGTTCAGAAATCACAATTTGTCTTCAAATGTAAACATTGGTATAAAGATGATGGTGTTATCCTAAATGCATATATCATGCACATATTAAGACGAAAGATATCTTGATATTGGAAAGGATTTCCATATCTGAAAGTTCTCCTATGATAAACTTGATATCCATCCTTCTTATGCTTGTGAAGGGGTAGATGATAGATTTTGGCTTTAAGTGCTCGTTTGCTCATTTTTCCATGATATTTAACTGATAGTCTTGTTAAAGACGCAAAGGCTCTAGTAACCTAGGAGATAACCTCTATTGCTTAGGCGAGTACCCAGTGATTAGTCACAACAAAATTGGATTTATAAATTGCATAACTGTACATAATTTTAGCTACTAAGCTCATACCAGATTAAACCTAAAAAAATCTAATGCGTAACTAATTGTACTTGTATGAACTCATACGACATTGAGAATTTAACATTTTTGTTACACATTTGTACAACGTTGAAGGTAGTGGACGGAAAGATTAAATTTCTTTGAGTATCTGTAATTAAATCGGCTGAGAAGGATAGACGTGTCTTACATAGTTTATTATGATTTATGACATTCACAATAACAACCATAAGTGTATCATGACATAAAATACAGTTATACGACTTATTGTTGCCTTCAATTTGTTGGACGTTTATTAGGCATGTTTTCTGGTATAAATTCTCTAGTTTCCGTACTTGGTGTATGTTTTAAGTCTTCTATCCTTATTGTTGGAAGCTGTAATAAATGAGTTCCCCTAAAAAATAAATAAATAATTGAGTTCTTGTGATCTCAGTTGACTGAGGGTATACTGGAGCTTGTACTTGTCACCTGTTGTTAAAGGGACATGTTTAATTTACGTCCAGTGCTTTGTATTCTACTTGTGATTTCACGTCCCTATAATGTTTTCTGATTGACAGGTCAGCATATTGTGAAGCTCAGTTGCCCCCTGAAAACTTAATTGAGTTCCTGCCACGTCTAATTCCGGTATGGTTCACGTTCATGAAACAAACCATTATTTTCTTTTTCTGACCATATTTTGTGCGTTTTACCATAGTTACTTCTTACATATTTTCTGCTGCTATCGCATCTTATGTATAGGTATTGCTGTCAAACATGGTTTATGCTGAGGATGATGAGTCACTTGTTGATGCTGAGGTAAACTTTTTTCAGTTAGTCTCATGTTCCCAGAATATTTCCGAGAAGGCAGTTGTTGCAAATGGCTTTGATTATCTCACTTTTTAGTAAATACTTGCAGGAGGACGAGTCTTTCCCAGATAGAGATCAGGTTCAAAATTTGCATTCCCTTGTTCCCTGCTAGTTTTTAGTTGTTTCCATCTACTCAAATTATAAGTTGTAGGAAATTCAATACTTCAAACCTTTGCGCTGCAGGATCTGAAGCCACGTTTTCATGCATCACGATTTCATGGAGCAGAAAATGCCGAAGATGATGTACGTTATCATACCTATCATTTTGTTTCTCTGTCTATTTTTTATTTCATTTTTCCCCTGCTTGCTCTGAATGAGTTATGTTCAACTTGTTTAACAATTGAATGTTTTGTCTGTACTTTACCATGTTTAATTGTTTATAGATAATTTGGTAACTGTGCTTTATTATTCTTTACCCTCTTCAGAACAAAGAAAAAAAAAGAAAAACTGTTTTTCTGTATGACCATATGGAATTTCTTTTGGTTGATTTAAGGTTTTGTCATTGCAGGATGATGACATAGTCAATGTGTGGAATCTAAGAAAATGTAGTGCAGCTGCTTTAGATATCCTATCAAATGTGTTTGGGGATGATATACTTCCAACACTGATGCCTTTGGTTCAGGTAATTGTTACCGGTCGTTGAATAGTAGAACAAATGTTGTTTGTGAAGTTTGATTGATTATATGTGACTTATGGTTTTCTTCTTCGCTCAAATGGCAATAGCCTGAAATTCAAATGCAGCTTGTTAGAGGGCCCCACTCTTAATTTTCTCTCCAGTAGCCCTTTCATACGTAGTCCCCCCAACCTACTATCCTTCCTTCTAACCTTCTAATAGGTTGAAGTTTGTGAAGGGACATGCCTTGAATATGTCCTAATTCTTTGAATATGTTTTGCAGGCTAAGCTAGCCAATGTTGATGATGTGGCCTGGAAGGAAAGGGAAGCTGCTGTTTTAGCATTTGGTGCCATAGCTGAGGGTTGCATCAATGGTCTTTACCCTCATCTGCCAGAGGTAATCCTATGGTTCTTTGTGCTGCTGATTGTAATGAACAAGTTCCACGGCAGTTCTATGGATGCTATAAAAGGAGTTCGTGCACACGTGATTTTCATATGAAGTGCTTTTCTGCTAATTAGTTCGTGTTTTGTCCAGATTGTCATTTTTAGATTTTCAATTTTGACATTTATTCTTTAATATTGTCTGCCATTCTCATGCTTAATGCTAGTTCTTATTGGGGCTTTTATTTGATCTTCCTTGTTTATTTACATGATCCTGTCTCTTCTTATATATTTGATAAGCTCGAACTCTTGATGGTATGTTCATAGTTTAGTTCTGTTAGCTGGATGCATCAGATTGGATTCTCATAGTTTTGTTCTATGATTTGTGCAGATTGTGTCATTTCTTATCCCTCTTTTAGACGACAAATTTCCTCTTATACGAAGCATTACCTGTTGGACACTTTCTCGTTATAGCAAGTTTGTTGTTCAGGTATAGCCAAATTACCAGCTATTCGTTATAGCACATTTTTTGTCATTAGACTTTTCACTATTGCAAGTTTATTCGTTATAGCAAATTTCCTCTTATACTGAGCCTAACCTTTAGGACTTCATTTTTATTTTCTTTAACCTTCAATGATTTAAAGGTGGTGTGAATTTTGAAGTTCTGTGGAAAATTGTTTTTTTATTTTTTTTATTTTTATGAAGCTGTGGAAAATTGTTTTCTTGCCTTATTCAGGGAATCAGCCATCAAAAAGGTCACGAACAATTTGAAAAAGTTCTTATGGGTCTTCTACGAAGAGTATTAGATACTAACAAGCGGGTCCAAGAAGCTGCTTGTTCAGCCTTTGCTACACTTGAAGAGGTTTCTACCATGACTATGGAGCATTTGTTACTTCTTTGCTTTTACCTTTTGTTGTTCTCAATTTTAGCTTTATTAAATATCAGGAAGCTGCAGAGGAGTTGGCTCCACACTTGGAAATTATTCTGCAGCACCTTTTGTGTGCCTTTGGGAGATATCAGGTTTCTTGACGACTCTTTTATGTACTGAATTTTGAATTTTGCTATTGTTATGGTCTGTCATAGACTCATAGTAGCTGTTTGATTATGATATACCCGAAAGAGTTTCAATGCCATTTAGATGATGCTTATACTATTATATATTGTCCACTATATCTTCAGAAACGAAATCTCCGCATTGTGTATGATGCCATTGGTACTCTAGCGGATGCTGTTGGGCATGAGCTAAATCAGGTACTCTTTGAATGCACTAGAAGTTGCTTATATTTGTTTTCCCCCTATCTGGTACTGATATGCAGTTCTTGAACAGAAATACTTACCTTTCAATTTAACTCTGATTCTCTGTTCTAATGAATTGCAGCCCAGATATCTTGAGATTTTGATGCCTCCATTAATCTCTAAGTGGCAGCAGCTCTCAAATGCTGATAAAGACCTTTTTCCATTGCTTGAGTGCTTTACGTCTATAGCACAGGTATGCTTATTTAGTCGTTATTCCCCTTTTGTTTGTTGTGATCATTGCTATTCTTTGTTTTAAGTCATTCTGGTTTTCTTGTTCATTTAGAGGGTACTCTCTTGAACAATTAATGGTCTCCAACAAACTACTAACTTGTAAGTAAATAAGTTAGTATTTTGCCATACAAACTTCTCCTAACTTTTGACTTCTTAAAAGTAGAAGTGCTTCTATGAGAAGCATAAGCACTTTGACTTATGGTTGCCAAACACCCTTTTAAACAAGCGTATTAGGTCAAATGAACTATGCTAACACTAAAATGACAGTTGAAGGAACAAGCAGGCTGGGGACCCTAAAAGGGCAAGGGGAAAACAAGTGCATGTGGATTGAGGTGGCGAGGGATGATTTAAAAGATGGATAATATGTCTGTCATCAATTATATCCTGGGATCCCGAAATAGTTGAGATAAGATAGATAATGATGATTAGTGGAGTGGATTTTAACTAGATATCTTAGGCTTAACATTCAGATCAACAATTCAATAGGGTAGCAATCAGAGTAACTACTTATTAAGTGATTTAACTTGAGAATAGAATTCTTCAAACAGGTATGGTGGTAAATGGACAAATTGTTCTTCAGCCAAATAGAATCTCTTAGAGTCCTTGTTTTCTTTCCAAGGAAGAGGAAGAAACCAATTTGACTGAAACACATGTCAGCATGCGGTTTTTCTTTAAATATCTTCTACCAACCATTCCTGTATTGCTTATTTAGTTATGTTCTCTAATGTTTTCGAAGTTATTTGTGCATTGTTGGATATTCTTTAGTTTGTAAACAAAATGAAAATAACAATTTCCTATTTTACCTGTGTCAGGCATTAGGCCCTGGATTTTCGCAGTTCGCTGAACCTGTATTTCAGAGGTGCATAAACCTCATCCAGACCCAGCAGTTGGCAAAGGTTTCTACGTTCGTCTTTATCATTCTATGGATCCATATTTGCTATTTTATTGTTGGATAACCTCTACTTGTCCATGGTTATTAATGGTTTGATTTCTATTAAAATTTATTGATCTTGACAACTTGTTCTGTTTTTAATCATTTTGTTAAACCGTGAATCCGTGATGCTTAACTAATCTAGTTCAACGGGGAAGTGAGCATAGCTTGGACTTTTTCCGGTTGACTGAGTAAATCCAAAAACAATGATTTAGGTTCCTTGATCAGTCTAGATTATTCTGTTTGTCTCAAGCATATGCTCTTTGTATTAATTATCTTATTGATGCCATTTACTGCTTAGAATAATTCATATATGCAAAGGGAAAGTACAGTTTGTCTTCTTTCAGTCTTAGGAAAACTTCAATGCTCATCATACTTGTAAAGCTAAAGGCTTTCGGAGGTTTAATTTCTGAGCTCTATAACTGTAGCATTGGAAAATCATGCCACATGGATGTTTCCAATTCAGACTGTACCTTGTCTACATTCCTACACCCTAATCCCATGATGTATGGTAGCTTTCCCTCAGAATTGCAGCACTGTTTTCTAGAACCTGTTTAAAGGGAAACATGGCTTTCTTTGTGGCAATTCCAAATAGCAGAGGACTAGGGATAACTTGCCACAAAATTCATGAGTCCACCTTTTGAGGTCACTACTACTCTCAGCTGTCATGTGTTGTTCGAAAGTTTGCCCTCAGTTAAATATGTCAAGTTGATGGCCTGAGTCGCCTGACTACTTTTCAGTTCTAATTCACCCTGATGATTGTAATTTCTTGCAGGTTGATCCTGTGTCAGCTGGAGTTCCATATGAGAAAGAATTTATTGTCTGCTCTTTGGACCTGCTCTCAGGGCTTGCAGAAGGTCTTGGTAGTGGCGTAGAGAGTTTGGTATCTTCTTTTTCCAGAATTTCTTGATCAGAATTATGCTTATTTATGTTTCTTTTCTTATATATGTGTGTCTGTGTGTGTGCGAGCACGTCTCTTCCAAGTTGTATTATTTGTTTTTGTATTGTGAAGTGGGTTGCACAGATACGGGTACGTGTGTCGGACACGGGCACAGACACAGATACTGTGTGTCGGACACGGCATATCTACAAATTTTAGATACGGGGACACGGATATATACATAATAAATTCATTTCTTAATTCATTATAAATTAAAATAAGTTAAGTTTGTGATGAAATGCTCAATATCCAACGGTTGGATGTCAATTAAAATGATGTTTTTTTTATGGTCCCAGCTTATTTGCCACGTATCCACAAGTTAAAACATCAAAACCATTGTTTTCTTAGCTTGAAAACTAATGTTTTTACAAAACCATGTCCTGATTTTTAGACTTTTACAAAACCACAACTTTTTAGACAATTAATATCCAAAACATCTGCCCACCTTTTTTTAAATTTCAGTCTTCATCTTCTACTTCTTCTTTGCAGTTATAACAGACACCTATTTTTTTCTTCTCACTTTTTTACCATATCTAACTGTGTGTGTGTCTGAATCTGTGTCCACATGTGTGGACACGGGTCACGGCTCATGTAATGGAGTGTCGGCGCAACCCAGTTTGAACTCTTCTTAGTTGTTTAAAAGGTTATGGGTCTATTTGTTATTCTTCCCAAGCTCAATATAACAAATAACATAAAGGAAACATATCATGTGAAAGTAATAGTCCTGCAATGTTTCCTATGGATCCTAGTGAAATTAGCAATATTTGGTAATTGGTATAGTTGTGGAAATATGTGCAATTTTAATATTAGATCAATTACTCCGGGATTGCCCAGGATTGACATGGAAGAAATGGGAAAGATGACAGTTTGTTTTAATGTGACAATTCTGATTGTTTTCTTGGTCGCCATAATGTATCTGTTCTTTCTCTAAAAGAAAAGAAGTAATTTATCTATTTAACCAGGATGCTAAACTCGGTTGAATGCACTGTTTCCAATGTAGTGACTGTCTCCCTTTAGCAGGAGATTTTTGTGTCACCTACAAATATGCTCATATATATTTTGACTTATAATCTTATACAGGTTGCGCAGAGCAATTTGAGGGACCTACTTCTGCAATGTTGCCGGGATGATGCTTTAGATGTCCGACAAAGTGCCCTTGCTCTTCTAGGAGACCTTGCAAGAGTGAGTTGCAAACATTGTCTCATTGAAGTGTTGTTCAGTTATTTCATTATTTAGGTTTTCATACTTGTTGATTCATATTCTGAAGAAATGCTCTCTGTTTTTTGACCAGGTATGTCCTGCACATTTGCATCCCTCTCTATCAGAATTTCTTAATGTTGCAGCAAAACAACTGGTAAGTGAAATTCGTTTTCATACTTGAAGACCTTGTTCTTGGCTATTCGAAGTCTGTACATTTATATTCACTGTGCAGAACACTCCTGAGCTTAAGGAAACTGTATCAGTGGCAAATAATGCTTGTTGGGCTATCGGAGAATTAGCAGTTAAGGTAAGTTTTTTTTTGACCATTTAGTCCAACAATACTAGACCCTAATCTTTTGTGAGAACTGAGAAGGATAACATAGCATATTTTCATGATAAGAATGCAGTTTTTTCCGTGACCATAACAGTTTGTCCATGTAGTTATCAATGATAAACCTGAATTGGTCCACACTTCTGCATTTCTTTTCCTCTGCTCTGCTTGGTTTGCCGCTAATATTTCAGATGCAAATATTCGAAATGAATCTCATTATTGGTGGTGCTTGCTGCTGCTCCAAGAGCTTTCTGCCATGCAAATATTTGTTGGAACCTGCAAAAGTGCCTACGGATTTGCTGATGGGCAGTTATGGTGCAACGCCAAGTACCAGCATTTACGACGCATGGAAATTCACAGTTGACACAACATATTATGAATCACAAAATCCTATATGAAACAAAAATTATCTAGGTTATTGGATTGACTCGAAGCAGCTACGAAGTGGTTGCGGCAATCCTGGATGTGTTAATTTGTTAAAATGTGAGAATTCACAAGATGCAAATATTCAGACGGTACCAAATAGGTTCTTGGTAACAAAATTGTTGAAAAAAGACAACAGAACAATGGAGCATGAGACATGAGATACTTGAAGGGTGTAAGGGGACTTGGGGAGAGTTACTTGATGGAGTGTAATAGTCTGAAAGCCTGTCTGGAACAAGACAGACTCATGCTTATATGTATATGTCTGGTTCCAGGATATTGTAAGAGCCATCACCTGCTTAGGTCCTTAGGCACCCTACACGGTTCATCTTGTTAGTCACTTAGCTCTTACACCAAAACTAGTACTATTTACATCCTTCAGATGTTGTCAACTGTAGATTCTAAGAGGATGATATTATAAAAATAATATGGTGATAATGTTACCAATTGCGACTCTTGGAAAGATTACCAATACTTATATCTGAAACATATGTTGGAGGAATTGTCGATTGTGTGACATTTGATCAGTTATTGATACGGTCCGAGTGGTTTAATATGTGCAAGGATTTGGTACGACATGAACTGTGGCTTTTAAACATGTTGAGGTTCAACCACTGGTCTGAAAAAGGGTAAAAAGGAACATGTGAGGATCAACATCTCGACAAGTAGATCAAAGAAGCATGTTTAAATCCTGTTTTTTTTTTCCCACAATTATTGGTATGACGTGAAGATGCATTCAAACTTCTATTAAAGTTAATGTTCCCATCCTGTTTTGAAAGTAAATCCTTTGGTTCTATTCACCCTATTTATTCTTTTCATTGACTCCTGGGAAAGGATTGTATTTGATCTATGAATCACCTGTGGGCGGCACGTGCATATGCACATTTATGTGATATTTAGGAAGTTTGATTTAATTGAGATGTTTATGATATACACAATAAATTTTTCTCGTATAGTTTTGTAAATGGGGAGTGAAATATGGAAAGAGAGAGTAAGAGAAGTTATTGCTTATTTAATGCAAGAGTTACTGCTTATTTAATGTGAGAATCTGATTTATTTCCCACTGGATGTACTCAGAATTAAACCATGTGAATTTTGATAGCGTACTTGAATTGGTATTATTATTGGTTGGCCACGTACTGATATTACCAGATTTCAGGTTCGTCATGAAATTTCTCCCGTTGTGATGACTGTTATCTCATGCCTAGTCCCTATCCTTCAAAATGCACAGGTGATTATCTATTTATCTCTTGGTCGCTGTGTTATTTACTAGTTTGTCTTTCATTCGCTTTCCAATATCTTTATTGGGTTTCTCTGACGCTGAACAGGGCCTTAACAAGTCACTCATAGAAAATAGTGCCATCACTCTTGGGAGGCTTGCATGGGTCTGTCCCGAGCTTGTATCACCTCATATGGAGCATTTCATGCAAGCATGGTGTACTGCTTTATCTATGTAAGATAAATTTGTCTTTTCCTTCTGCTGCCAGTGAATTGGTTCTTGTTGTTGATATTAGAGTGCAAAAATGTCATTTTGAGGTTATCCAGAGAGCTAATTTTTTTAGTATTGTTTGAGATTAGTCCAATACTTTTTAGTTTGGTATTAGTAAAATGAAATCAAGCATTCTTGTAAGATAGATTGAATTCTTTGTTGATGGCATAGATAGTAGACATGGTCCATGTAAAGGCTTGGAAACACAAATTTCTGCATTTCTGAGCTTGGTTTCAGTTTTTGCTCTCCAAGTTTGATTTCTTGAATGATTGTTTCATAAACGACTTGAACTGTGGCAGGATACGTGATGATATTGAGAAAGAGGATGCCTTCCGGGGTCTATGTGCAATGGTATGCATGTGCTTTTCTTGATAAAGTGTAGATTGAAATCAATAAGTAACTGCCTCTTATAAAGTTTACGAACTTTTACAGGTTAGAGCGAATCCTTCAGGGGCGTTGAGTTCTCTAGTTTACATGTGCATAGCTATTGCAAGTTGGCATGTAAGCATGGCAAAACTTTCAATTTTTAAATTACTATCTGAAAATCGAGCATTCTTCTTTAATGTTAAAACTTCTGACAGGAAATAAGGAGCGAGGATCTACACAATGAAGTTTGCCAGGTTTTAAATGGGTATAAACAGGTTAGCTTCATCTTCTATACATCATCCCATTGTGTTCTCCTTTATGCTTTAAGAAATTTCAGAATTTATCTCTAATTCTATCTTTAGCAAAATTTTGTCTATTGGGGGGGAGCTCATAATTCTTTAAAGGTTTCGAATATTTTTGTGTAGTGCCATTGTTCTTTTGCTAATGCTCTGGAATTTCCTGAAGATACTTCTTACCCATGCATATTGAAAAATCAAGTGTAACTTATTAGTTATTACTTTTTGACTTTTCATTGCACAACATTTAAATTTTGAAATTATTTCTCTAAAATATTTTATAATCTTTCTGGTTTTAACCTTAAAAATCATAATTAAATTGTCAGATTACCATCTTTGAAGTTCAATTATGCATCTTTTATAGTGTCAACTGCATCTTTTATAGTATGAACTGCTAAGACTGGTACCCACTTTATTGTGGCAAAGTATGGTACCGACTCTTATTTTATTGTTAATAGTTACATTGCTAACGAGAGAGACCATATAAGTAACCTGAATTTGAACGAATTTGCGCAGATGCTAAGGGATGGAGCGTGGGAACAGTGCATGTCTGCTTTGGAGCCCCCAGTGAAGGAAAAGTTGTCAAAATATCAAGTATAAGTTTGTTGATAATAGTGTGCTATGATTTTTGTGGTGGTCAACATCTCCAGTATTGAGCATTTTAGAGCTGTATACCTGTGATCTTTGGTATTGTTTCCATATATGGGTTTTTGGATGAATTACTGGAGTCAGGATTGCCGTGAGTTATAGGAATCAAAAAGATTAAACTATTTCAAGAGTTATTATAGCAGAATCTGAGGTTACTTTGGCATCTTCAGAACTTTCAAAAGACAGTTTTTTATGAAGCAGTATTTGAATTGAAGGAGCAGAAGAAACCTGAGTTTTAGTTGTGGGGTGAATATGGATCCATGGATGCGGCTTTTCAAGCACTTTGGAGACAGTTTTGACCTCTTCCCTGTTTTGTATTCATAAAAAAAGTATATTATTCCACCTTCAGATTTTTCCAATTTCAGGTCTTTGATTGTCAGTGGATTGATCTTGGTCTGTGTCTTCCATTGATTTTGGTATACGAAGATTTATTTAGGGCATGGGATGTTTTCTTGGTTGGTGTTAATTCTTTGTTTCCAATAGTGAGATGGAGCTATGCTGCTCTTATTCAGTACAGTTATTAGTGGATATTGGTCCCTGAATATGCTGTAGTATTATTTGATGGAAATTGTTCTCTTTGGAACTTTTATCTTTCAGTCCATGTAAGCAGTTTTCTGGCTTATAGCTGAGACTTGCCATATTCACAATGACATCAACCTGTACTGGTTTATAAAAGTATTTTTGACCTATTTAAGCTTGAAATTTCCCTTGATGAGATTCAAAAAACTACATTGATTATAGAAATGTTGTTAGCACTATATATTCATATAGCATTACACATCAGAGACTTCTTTCCACTTCTAAATCCACCAATCTTTTATAAAAACAAATTAAGATCAAGTAGCAGAGTGTTCATAATAATTCAATAAAATTAGGGTTACTTCAAGTTGAATAGGAAAAGTTGAAGCAACCCATGTTTTAAAGGGAAGGCTTATATTCATGTTTATTTTGCCTTGATAACTATCAGTTAAACTTGCTATTTTCCTTGAGGAGTTTTATAAGTATCAGTTGAAATTGGTTCATCAATGAGAGAAATTTACAGTGGTTATTGGAAGATCTGTTTCTTGGCTGCCGCCATTTCTAGTCCCTCCCACTTAAGCTTCCTCTTCATCTCCTCCTGCTTCGCCATGGCTGTTGTGTGTTCCATATCTTGGACGCACTTGAAATACAGACTTTGGTCCATTTCTTCCAGCATTGCTTTTATGCTTTCCGTCAATTGGCGGATACTCCTGCTCCAGTGCCACCTGAGGTTCATCTCGATGCGTTTCACCACTTCAGGGAACACCTCTGCTATTTCCAGCATTGCCATCTTCACAAACTGCTCATTGTTCCACACGTAAATCGCTCGCTCCGCAACCTAAGAAAAAAAAAAAAACTTACATGATACCATCTTTTATCTCAAATTTCAATCAATAGGAAAACAATTAGAAGCTGTACAATTAGGATTATGAACTCTGCAATTGCTTAAACAGACATTTCTAATCAAAAGTTTCAAGGACCTAAGAGAGATGAATTGAAAACCCAAATATTAGCAAAAAAATTGAAAACTCAAGGTCAGAAAAGCGAGATGTGCAAAAATTTTGATCATTGCTAAAAGAACCAAATCATGTAGAGCTTGTGAACATCAGTGATCTAAACCAACAATTACCTGTGAGTTAGAGCTGTTCAAACACTTGGCAATCTGAGTGCACAGAGGCTTAGCTAACTTCTTATACTGCTCAGGGTCAATATTCTCCACCAATTCCTCCAACTCCCCAATAAGCAAAACTTCCTTTTGACAATTAGTGACAGGCCAATACCTTAAAATCCCTCTAACAACAGTCCCACATAGCACAGGTTCCTTCTGCACAAACTGAGACACACAGTAAGCCAACTGCCTGTGATAAGTCTGTATTCCTTTGGGCTTGTGAAGAGGAATAAGAACTCTCATCAAGAACATCTTGTGTTCTTCCTTAAGAGGTACAGTGAATCCATTGATGATACTTCCCCATATTTCGAGCAATTCTCTGATGCCGCAGTGAGTTTCCATCTCACAAACAAAGTGCAAGAACACGTTGATCATCGACTTTCTCATGAACGATCTGTAGAATGTGAATTTCGAGTATATTCGATGATACGTATTCTTCAAACTCTCGCGCTCCCTTGGGTCTTCCGACTGAAAGAGCAAGAGCATGTTGAGAAGGAACGAGTGATCAATGTAACACCGAAGAGTTTTGGGGTCGGAATTTATGATCAGCCAAAGAAGAATGCTGTATACAATTTGGAGGTGAGGCCATGAAGGTGTAGGAATTGTGATGGGGTCTTCATCCTCAGTTGAATCTGATGTAGTGGAAGGATTTGAAGATGGCGGGAGTGGCCGGAACAGGTTGGCAGATATCATGGACACAAGAGCCGATATAATTTGATCATCATCAGTGGGTTTTTCGGAAGATTTTAGGAGAGAAAGAAGTTGAGTGAGTTTAAGTCCCTTGAAGTCTTGTTGAGTTGATGTTTCTGATGGATCAGTAAATGTGAAGATGAAGGTGGTACAGTAGGAAATGATTGAGAGAAGTTCCTCTGTTTCATAGGATTGATTGGTACTTCTATTGTTGTTGGTGTTCATGTTATTGCCACCATTTTTGCTGTTGTTGTTGTTTGTAGAATCTAGATCAAAAAGGTATTGAAGGGTGGTTGATTTTTTCTTTGGTTGAGCTCTTTGAGCACCCATTTCTCTCTCTCTCTCTCTCTCTCTCTCTCCTCTCTCTCTCTAACCTCTTCTTCTTCCTCTTCCTTTTGGATTAGTGTTTTTGAGTGTTTTTGGTGATTATTGAATTCTAGAGAGAGAAAGAGAAAGAGTTGGAATTATGCTTCATGGGGGTTTTGAGAGTGAGTCCAAAAGGACAGCGATGTTTTAGAGGGGGAGGAAGAGAATAGAGAAGTTAGTTAGTACGTGAAATTCGATGATAGGAGCAGAGGGACCGACAAAGTAAGCGCTTAATTTGTTTGGTCTGGTGGTGGTTGTTGTGAAAATGGGCAGAAATCAGCCCTATAACCCAAGATCAATCACAGAAAACAGAAAACACAGCGGAAACTGTAAAACACACAAACACAAAGATTTACGTGGTTCGGCAATTTGCCTACATCCACGGACAGCAGAGATCAATCCTTTGATAATATCAGAAAATACAACATACACCTCTCACACCCAATAATATACACTCATTATTGTAGAGCACATCTCACTTGTACTCTACACATTTGTGCACACACTACTTGAACACTCTAGTGATGCTCTCTGGTGACTCTCAATGGTGTGATTTACAATTGGTGTTTCTCACTCCCTGATGGTATATCTCCAAGTAGATGAAGAGCTCTATTTATAGGCTCTTCATCTCAACAACAACGAAGTGCCCAAGCCACCTGCCGCACTAGTTGATAGGTACACTAACCAAAAAATACTAAACTAATATAATACCTACCACACTTACTTATTGGTATGTTATCAGAATGAATAATACAAGGAATCTCTCCAATAAACTATAGGCAGTGGGAGACATACTCTATCCCACTACCGACAGTGGTGTTGTTGTTGTTGTTTATATGATTTTCCATATTTTTGTTTAAGAGACAATGACAGCTAGGGTTTGTTAGGAACTCTTCAGTTTTTATGATTTGTTCATTGATTCTTGGAGATCTTAATGCTACGAGGACTTAACTTGATCATGTGCTCCACCTTATTCTAAGGGCCACAGATAATTTAATTTGGGTTCTTTTGTTGGTAATGGTGGACTTCAGTCTTAGCAAGTCTAAATTGGCATCCCTCAAATTCAACCACAAAGCATCAAATTTAATGGTTCGAAGGAGATCAAGTTTAGTGGGAAATTGGGAAAATTGAGGTTCAAAACATCAAATTCTCTTTTCATTGGTGAAAAGAGCTTTGGTAGATGGACAGTCTATCGAAAGAAATAGAGGAAGAGTAGGAAAACGAGTGTTTGTTAGTGAAAATTGTTGTTGATCAATGCGTGGTCCATCAACCATAGGAAAGACTTATGGCCGGTCCGCACTATTAAGCGTTCCGCAAATTTGGGTTCTTGTTGGTAACGGTACTCAAATAGATGGAAGCACAACCATTATAGTTTTGGTTCCAATTCCATCCGATTGCCAAAGTACCTAGAACTGAAACCGATTATAATATCAAATGGTCCAGTGGATTTCTCTTTAATTTCTGGTACTCAAATATATGGAACCCAAACTGGAGATTGGTTCTAGTTCTGATTGGGTTCTTAGGCGATCAGGTCCTGGTTGGCACAAAAACATAGGTTTTGAACCGTTTGTGGTTAGATCTGGGAGTACTGAACCAGAATGTCCAGTTTTACTTGTGAAGCCTATAGAGCAAGTCTAATGGCATCCCTGGACCCTCAATGAAACCCATTCTACAAAACATCTAATTTAATGGTTTTGTAACACTCCGAAAAATTTTAACCCTTAAATTTTTGTTGACCCAATGACCCATAGGTATTATTTTGTTGCATGTGTGCCAAGATATATATATATATATATAATAAAATAAAATAAATTGAATAAATAAATAAATAAATAATAATAATAATAATAGATTTACCACCATTATAAAGGCTAGTCCACCACCACTAAGTATGATGGCTAGTCCACCACTACTAAGTGATTGCTAGTCCACCATTATAATGGCTAATCTACCACCATTAATTTTTATTTTCATCCACCGCCTTAGATTCCATTTTCACCTATATAAGGAGGTAGTTTGTAAAGACAAATATGGTGTAAGTTAAGAGAGAATTGAGAAGAGAGAAATAGGAAGAGAGGAAGTAAAATTAAGGGAAGAAGAATTTGAGAAGATCACCACTCTCTTGGATAATTTCTAGCTATCAAAGGTAGGTCTCATTGAACCATTTCTAGTGGGATGTTTTATCGATTACTATGTTTGAAATTTTATGAAAATGTTCATCTCTTAAGATATATGTATGCATGATAAGTTTTTATTATTGGATTGCATCATATGTTATAAATTGTATATCATATGTATTAATCATGATTTTAAGATTTTAAGCATATAATGGTTCTTAATTTAGGTATTCATGAAAGCTTAAGTTTTGGACTAATTTTTGAGTTGGTTTATCCACAACTAATGGAATAATTATTGAACTTATTTTACATAAATATAGATCTGTTTTTAGGTTAGTTTTACTAACAACAATGAACTGATTTTTTTTGTATTTTCGATATGAAATTGTAAATTCCCGTTTTTACTGCATAGTCACTACTATATCGACCATAACTTCTTCGTTATAGACCCAAATTGAGTGATTCTAACTCTTATATATTTTTAACATATATATGTATCTCCTGTAAAAAGTTTATAATTTTTTGTACTCATTTACTATATGTTTTTAATTCTGAAAATTACTTTTGAGTTTTGACAAAATCAATTTTGCTGAGAAAGTCCTAAAGATTGGTATTTTTCTTCTAGATTGATTTACTTTCTAGTTTACTGCCATGAATAAGAATTATACATTTATCTGTTATCTTTCTAATGCTTTTAGAATCACTAAAATCCGATTTGTAAATAATCTACAGCGACTGTTTTCGTTAAACTGTGCATTTCTAAAATCTGAATTCTCGGTTTTACTGCACAGCTGGTACGAAAATGGGTATAACTTCCTTTGTATAATTCTGAATTGAGTGATTTCAGCTCCTATACTTTCATGATACATATATCTACCTTTATTATAAATTTGAGTACCTTTACGGTTTGTTTAGTCAGTTTATTAGACCTCTAAAGTTGACCTTATGTACAACTCTTGTTCTTATGTAATATGCCTAAAAATTATCTTTTGGTTCTCCTCTTGTTATTTAACTCCTCAACCTGTTTGTGTATGTTAAGAGTAAACTTTTTGTGGCCAATATTCACTAACATAAAGCTGTAATCTTGTAAATTTAATAAACTCTTTTATGCTTAACGGTTTCTTTTGAATTTAAGTTAGATTTCGAATTCCATTTATGCTTGTTGCTCACAAAACTGTTTTGAAGTTTAAACGACGAATTTTAGAATTCCAAAGACAAATTTGGTATCAAATTTTCATATTCTCATCGTGATGGTTTATTTCGAGGTTAAATGAATTATTACCTTATTGCATTGACCCAACTTCTTAGTGACAGAATGTATTATGGTTACTCGAGTATTGTTAGTTTTGAACTCGATTTTGAAATAAGATCCAAAGAATATGAAAGGTTTTGGTTAACATATTTATGATGCATTAATATGGGATCTGAATTCCATAAGAGCGAAGGCTCGATGAAACACCGTTATTGACTGGGACAGTGATTTTTCCTTAGAGTTTAATACCCCACCATCGCTGGTTGTGATTCCCGAACCAAGGATCAAAATCAGAATGGGCGATGTGGTTTCTAAAAGACCAAGGATCAAAATCGAAAAATTTGTATAAGATTATATTTTTCATGATTATACGCCTCATGGTTATTCGAAGCATTTCTTTACTTGAGAATTTTTAATAACTACTTATTTGGTGTTTTATCGCTTAGTGTTTACCCGCTGTCCACTAGGGGTGGGGAGATGAACCTATTGAGTTTTCTCACTGTTGTTGATAATCCTGCATATTTCTTAAATGATGGAGATGTGCCGAATATATAGGAATAGGATGATTAAAAGGAGTGATGATTTAAAGCTTCGTGTCTCATGTTATGTTTAGATGTTTAAAACTATGGAACTTATATTTTCTATGTTTTATTTTATTCTACTAGCTTGAAATATTGGTGATGAACTATTTCACCATGTGATAACTATCATCGAGTGTGTTTATCTTATGTTTGCTAATAATTATATGAATTAAGTGTGCTTGTTTTATATATATTTATTGTGATGACTAAACTAGTTTATTTTTTCGACTTAACACCGTGAGTTCTGGGTTATTAAAGAAGATGGCCCGTGATCCAAAATTTGGAGTGTTACAGGTTTGATGGAGAGAAGTCTAGCAGAAAATTGGAAAAGTTGAGGTTTGAAACCTCGAATTCTCTTTCCATCGATTGAAAGAGCTTTGGACAATGGAAAGGGATAATGTTATACTAACACTAAAATCCTACATAAAACTTATAGAATTGAAATCTGACGGTAGTGTGTATTCACACAGCCTCGTGATTTGTGTCACATACCTTCATGATTTGCATCAAATCTAAAATTTTTCCTTTCTGTAGATTATTCTGTGAGTTTTTCGGTAATCCTAGCATTACCGCAATGGAAAGAAGAAGAAGAGAGAAACTCGAGTGTTTGTTAGTGAAAATTGTTGTTGATTGGTTGACATAATCCTACGGTCTGTACTACTACTAGTCAGTGATTGGAGAGCCCGCTCTAGTGGTTTGAAGTTCCCAGTAAACTTGCCTCTACCTCAGATTTGGGTGTTGGAAGTACCCAAGTAACCCAATAGACTTGCTCTTAGACGGTTGGGCTTGACATGGAAGTTCCAACTGGATGGTTTTTCTTAAAAACTAGCGCATTGACTTGTTTGGTGCCTTCAGCTCGGAAGATGGCTTGTTTGCTTTAGTCCCACATAGAGGAAGCAATAAACAAAGAGGTTATGAGTGAGCTTTAAAAGAAAACCAAGAAAACCGGTTTTGAATTGGCACACCGTACACCCCAGTCTTTTCGACCAACATTACCATCTCTATGGGATTGTGGAAGATTACACACCTCTACCGGATATTATGAGTAAGCTTGGTTGATCTCCCTAGAAGCACCCCACGGAGGTGCATGCATAAAGGTTTTAAGCCCTTTTCTTATCTGAATCTTAAGGACAGGACCCTACTATATTCTCGCTCCGCCAGCATAATCCTTCCCTCTCCCACTCTAGGCCTCTCCTTTCTCTCTCTCTATCTCTCCCCTCGCGGGCATAAAATGCTAGACCTTCTAGGCCTCTCCTCTGCTCTCTCTCTCTCTCCCTCCCTTTCTATTCCCACCACCGATCTCTCTCCCTCCATTTATCGCCCCCCTTCTCTAATATCTTTCTTCTACCTTGGATTTTTCTTTTCTGACTTCTTTCCTCTCTCTCTCTCATTTAGAAAATATTTTCAGGCTCTCTTTATCTTCCTCTCACTCATCTCTTTCCATAATCCCAACGGTTCAAGTTACTAAGGTTTTTTTTGTTTTATATTTTTTTTCTTTTCTTTTTTTTTTTAAAAAAATTATATATTTTATTGGTTCTTTTATGCTGAGGAGGATGATCATTTAACAACCAAACTTAGCACATAGGTCTTTGGCCTTATAGTTATGCACAATGGCGAAGCCACAATATGCCCAGTGTGGGCAGCTGCCCCCACTCAAATTTAGTTAAATTCATATGCTATAAATAAGTTATAAAAAATTATTTATATGTTCTAATTTGTCCTCTAAAAGAACTTTTAATTGGGGGAGTTAACTTACCCAAAAAAATTGTAAATTTCCATTGAACTTTACATTTTATGTTTACAATCCCTTTTCTCGTTCAAAATCTACTTCCACTCAACTTCTCATTTTTTAACCCCCACTTAGTGTTTACAAAAAGAAAAAAAAGTGTTTACATTGTACATACGCTAGACTCTGGGCCTAGATGAAGATGATTATAGGGCTGGTTTTTTGTGGAGATTATCTCCTTACTATGTAGATCTACCTAAAGCAAAAATTAGATAGTTTTAAAACATTTAACCTGCCTAAGAGTTGGTTACAAATTATCTGTAGTTAAATGACTCAAATTAAAATTTGGATCAACTCTGATTTTTTTTTCTTTTGTTTTTCCGAGAATGATCTCTTCATCCAGTATGTCATCCTAAAAAAGTCACATAGTTCTAATAAGTCACATAGTTCTAATACAATTAATAAAAGTTGGTTGGAAAATTATTGATAAAATGAATGATTTGAATTAAAATTTGATGATTAAAAGTTTAAGGATGATGTAAGTTATGAAATGGTGATTTATATGGGGAAAAGATCTTCCTCATAATAAAAAGAAAAATAAAAGTCGCCAATTCACTCCATGTGAACCCCACGGGATAGTGTAAATAAGACCTAAGAATATGTTAGTATTAATTAATAAAAATTGGCATGAAAATAGAGATTGATCTCCTTTTCTATTCGGTCCCCACTCAATTAAAATCCTAGCTCCGCCACTGGTTATGCATCCCTCCTATGATTTAGGAGGTCTTGGAATCAAAACTTCTTAGGTGTGGTTTACCATTAAGCTTGTCCTATGTAATATATTAGAGCCCTTTCTTCATCTTTGGTGGCGACGTTTCTTCGTTCGTGGTGACGACTTTCATATATTCGTGAATATTGATTGTTTCTCTTCGTTTGTGCTAGCGAGTCATTTGTGATTTTAGCAGTGGCTCTGTGCTTCTCACACACCTATTGCTAGTAGTCAGTGGTGTATCTTCGCTTTGCCATTGTAATTTAGAAAATAGTGACTCCTCAAAAAGTCCAAATTATACTCACGAAGGATAACATTTTTCTAAATTAGATTCTAGTTTTTGTGGATCTCTATTAATATGCACCCAACGGGCAGATGGAAGTTTTCAAATTTGCGAACAAGAGAATGAAAAGATGTGTTTTTTTAGTCCCACATCCAAAAACAAGTAGAACGAGGAGGAGCCGAGAGGTTTATAAAAGAAAACAGAATTGACGTTACAAATCATACCTTTCTCGGCCTTTTGGCTAAGATCAAGTGTAGTATCTGTTCTTATCAGTTTAATATCTGATACGTGGGACATCGTCCCACATGATATTAAATTAATTTTTTTCTTGGGGGAGGTCCCACCACAATAGCTTGCTATTGGGGTCCTCTAGCGTCGCCCATGTGTTGCACTACTGCAAGGGCCTGGCGCACCCCCATACCAATTCTAAATCCGAAGTTTTATTTGCACTGTAATTCTTAATGTTTGTAATTTAGTTTTAGATCTTAACGGTTAGGTGGTTCTCTTCCATCCAACACGTAGAACTGGAACCAAGAAAATCGGTTTTGAATTGGTTCTATGCATAGAATAGGTACACCCCAGTCGAAAATGAGATACGACTACTGTACTAACACCGTTACGAGTACTGTAAACATGTATAAAATCAAGTAATTTTAAAACTTGTAACCCTATTCAATCACCATTAATTTTTAATAACTAGATGATAAATTTACCAATTTAAGAATGTGCTTATTTTTATAGGGTGTTTCTCTCACTATATATTTCATCCTCAATGAAAATCATCCCTTAATTCATTTTCATGTGGGTCCCACAAGCCATTAAAACTAAAAAGTTAAAGGTAATGTCAATATAAGTTTATAACGATGTCACCCTAACCTAATAAATATATGAACAAGGACTGAGCCAGGAATCTAAGTTGGGGAGGGCTATTGTGAAATTTTTTTAGCAATCACCCCTTTAATTGGCGTTTAATACACGAATTTTACCAATGTCCATATCAAACTCTCATACACTAAATTAAAGAATGCAATTTTATTTTTAAATATAATACATGAATTACTCCATATTTATTTTGAAGTATTTAAAATTTACAAAATTTTGAGCCTTCTTTTACCGCTACCCAAATAATAACAATACTCGAACGTTTGTAAATTGTATTTTTGTGTATGCCAACTTGCTAACAAAGGGTTAAAGTTAAAGCTTTAAAGTAAAAAATACACTAATTAAAAATTTTACAATAGACTTTTTGTAATATTGACGTAAAATTTTATACACTAAACAAATTCATGATTCAAAACTCCATTTTTACATAAAATCTATAACCAATTTTATATTAATGTTTTGTTTGGATGGAGAATTTTAAGTAGGAATTTTGTAGGAATCAGGGATTTGGTAAAAAACTAGTTAGAAATCATGTTATTTATCTAACTAATTTTTCACTAAATTCCTGATCCCCACAAAATACCTACTTAAAATTCTCCATCCAAACAAACCATAAGTTTATTGGTAATTCAGTTGGGCAATTCCCCTCTCCTCATGTATTTACGTTTCATCTTTTCATAAACATTAAGGGTCCATTTGGTTTGTGATCTAAAAATTTATTTTCAAAAACTAATTTACGCATAAACTAATATACACCTTGTACTACATCTAAAACTATTTTGGGATTTACAATATCATGTTGGATGTTATAAAACAATTCAGCAACTCATACTATAAATTAACATGTTATCTTATTGGGTACTCATTACATTTTTTTAGAAAGAATTAGAGGATTTTTTTAATGATAATTAGAAGATTTAAACAGCTAGCAGATATCAATTAATGAGAAGACAGCATAAAACCTTAATATATAAGTCTTAAACCCCAAATCCTATATAAATATTATTATTATTTCGTAAATCGGTTTTTAAAATTAATTAAAATACATATGATATTCACTAATATAAGTTAAGTGTTTTTGTAAACAGAGTCCCCAATTAAATGAAAAATTAAATTAGAAGGGAATAAGGAGGAACTTGTGGAACTTGTGGGTACTATGAACAAACTTATAAATGAAGGGGCTTTATTTTGATTTTTTTATTGAAGAGGGCCACCCACTCTATATGGTTTGTTATACATGGGCTTCAAAATTTTAAATTTTTTTTACCCGGGCTGAAAGCCCCCCAAAAACCCTTACCTGGTTCCGTCCCTGTATGTGAAGGAAAAAAAAAAAAAGTAAAATGTTTTTCAAGTATTTGAATATGTTCTTAATTTTTGCCCTGCGAATTAACACCTTTTACAACTATTACTAGAGAATTGAATCGATGTGAAAACAAGGACGACTGAACTCTCATTACAATTTGACAACATAGACAGTTCCTTAGCGAAACTAATTAATTAATTACGAAAGTCAGAACCAAGAAAATCGGTTCTGATTTGGTTCTACGGATAGAAGAGTATGTAGCTATTGACACCCCTGATTAATTACTTGTCATGTAGTTTCTTCTCATATCGATTGAGTTAGAATTGAGACTTCCATTTGGGTTCTAACATACTAACAATGAATGTAATTTTGAATATTACTAATTACATGTTTGCTTAGTTAGCTGAGCCTAAGACATTGAACCCTAACTCGTTCCAATTTCACAACATATATATACAGAGTTCTAGACTAATTAATTACGAAATCTACACCATTGATTGAGGTCCATATTGATCATCATCATCTTCTAGTTGCTGGTTCTGCACTACTACTACTACTACAGCTTGCTCGGTCTTCTCATCACCAGTGATGCTTCTCTTTCTATTTAAAACTACGGACCAGGAAATAGCCTCCAGCACCAATGCTATGGCAACCAGACTCACTATGACTCCAATGATGGCACCAAGCGGCATTAGGAATCCCCAACTCACAGCATTCAGCACCCCATGCACCTGCATGCCATATATACGTACAATTAATTTTGATTCAATCAAATCCCCTCGATCAAAAACAAATTTCCAATCGAAACAAAAAAACAAACAAACAAAAGATGAATTAATTTAAATAATTGGATCTCTTACATTCTGGAGTTTATGTCTGGGAATGTCTCCTCCTAGGTTTTGATATATGTCCTGAGAGAAAATCAAGTGTCCCAAAGGATCAAACTGATGAGAATAGTCCCACATGAGATTTGAGAGCCTAACAAACCCAATATATAATAATCCTGGGTCACACAACTCATTGCCAATTGGTTTTGAGTTGGAAGCCTACAAACTTAATATGGTATCAGAGCACAGGCCCATACGTGATAGGCCCAACGGTCACATGTGCTCCACGTCACTCAAAAAGAGTTCCACGTGTTAGGCGCAAAAGAACGCGTCATTGGAGCTCTTCGAGGATTGATTGCCCATGCAACCCAAGTAGAAGTAGGAACAACGTATATTTGGTGTAGGTCGGTTGATCATCAGAGGATGGTGATATTGAAGATGCCGATGATATTAGAAGAAGAATAAGAAGAACGGAGAAATAGGATGATAACAGAAAGGACGACGATCTAATTAAGAACATAATACTATTTAGTTTTAGTGAAGTTTCTGTTTATCAAAAATATTTGAATGGCGATCAAGTGGTGTGGTCATGCCTATTTATTATAACTAGCTCCTATAGGTAAATTTTTTATTAAATAATTAGAAAATTTAGTTATTTTCGGATGCTTATAATATAGGTTTTTTAACCCACACCTAAGAGAGAGGGTTTTGTTAACCCAATAATAGATAATAGATTGGGCCATATGTTTATAATATATGTATTTTTTAACCCACACCAAAGAGAAAGGGTTTTGTTAACCCTTCTGTAGACCCAAAGTTCCACAATTGATTTTGAATTAGGGCACCGACAACCTGCACAGGAAGAAGAAACACAGATCGATCGTGAAGATTCCTTGGCGCCGGGGTGGTGCCGGCCTAAGGGTCTCCGACGGTCAAGTCAGTTTCGTGTTAACAAGATGGTTAAACGAAATATAAAAGATGAGTGGATTTGTATCACCTATCCTTGTAGATCGTGGCCGGGTTCGATGGAAGATTGGATAACAACCGTTAGATCTCTACGTTGCAATCGTATTCCCTGCAGGGAAGATTACCTTTGGCGATGGAGGTTTCGGAGTTGCAGAAGACCTTTTAGAAAGTGAATAAGCGTACCAGAGAGTGTC
>MVGT01000727.1:0-11842 GCA_002174775.1 Macleaya cordata
AGTTTGAGTCTACTGGCAAGCACTTTTGTGATGATTTTGTAGCTAGATGTGAGGAGACTGATTGGCCGGAAGTCCTTAATGGATTCCGATTGTTCACTCTTCGGTATCAATGCTATGTAAGTTTGGTTATGCCTCCGATCAAAGGTGTTGGAAAAGTAGAATTCCTCAATTTCCATTAATATTGTTGAAACCCAAACCAAAAATATGATTATTTTTAATTTCAAAGATCTATAAAACCACAAACCCTTTATCTTCGTAAACATTAACCAATGACCATTAAGCAAGTTTTTAAACAGTAAAACCTTTAAGGTCAAAATAACAACAGCAAGCTGTGATGCTTCACACAATGGACTTGGTGGAGTACTTATGCAGAGTGGAAAGGTCGTGGCTTATGCTTCAAGATAACTGAAGAACCATGAGAAGAATTATGCGACGCATGATTTGGAGTTAGCAGTTGTAGTATTCGTACTGAAGTTGTGGAGACACTACCTTTATGGTGAAAAATTTGAAGTTTTCTCAGATCACAAAAGTTTGAAGTATATCTTTACCCAGAAGGATTTGAATCTAAGACAAAGGAGATGGCTAGAGTTCCTCAAAGATTATGACTTTTCACTAAATTATCATCCTGGAAAGGCGAATGTGGTAGCAGACGCATTAAGCAGAAAGAATCATGGTACGTTAGCAATGATTCAATTGCTAGAGACTGTAGCTGATTATGATTTCCAAGTGGAAAGGGGAACCACAAATGCATATTTATCACACGTGGTGGTGGAACCTATAATAATTAATCAAGTGGTAGAGACACAAATGCAAGATGCCGAGCTTCAAGAGATTCGAGCAAAGATTGGAACCCCAGAACCACCGGAAGGTTGGACTCGGAGAGCAAATGGTGGATTACAGTACAAAGGAAGATTGTACGTACCAGACAATGATAAGTTGAAGAAAGAGATTCTGACGATGGCTCACGAATCGACATTTTCGATACACCCTGGTAGTACAAAGATGTACCTTGATCTAAAACGACAATTCTGGTGGAAAGGGATGAAGAAGGATGTAGCACTTTTTGTTTCAAAGTGTCTTATTTGTCAACAAGTGAAGATAGAACACAAAAGGCCAGCAGGACCGTTGAAATCACTAAAAGTTGCAGAATGGAAGTGGGACTTCATTACTATGGATTTCGTCAGAGGACTACCAAAGACTAGGCAACGTCAAGATAGCATTTGGGTGATAGTTGACAGACTTACTAAAGCTGCTCATTTTTTGGCAATTAAGAAAACAGACTCCATTGCAACGTTGAGCGCATTGTATGTCAAGGAGATTGTGAAGTTGCACGGTGTACCAATGTCAATCGTTTCTGACAGAGATCCTCTTTTTACATCAAAATTCTGGGAAAGTTTCCAAAACGCAATGGGAACCAAGTTGAATATGAGCACTGCATACCATCCACAGACAGATGGCCAGTCAGAGAGAACTATACAAACCTTGGAAGATATGTTACGAGCTTGTGCTATTGATTTTCAAGGAAGTTGGTGCGACCAATTGCCATTTGTTGAGTTCTCTTATAACAATAGCTATCATTCTAGTATTGGTATGCCGCCTTACGAAGCGTTGTATGGAAGGCCTTGCAGAACACCCTTGTGTTGGGCAGAAGTAAGTGAGAGAAGCGTTATGAGACCAGAAGTTATCCAAGAAACAACAGAAAAGATAAGAATCATTAAGGAGCGTTTACGTGCAGCACAAAGCCGTCAGAAGAGCTATGCTGACAATAGGAGGAGACCACTTGATTTCCAAGTAGGTGACCATGTATTCTTAAAAGTTAGTCCTAGACCTGGGATTAAGCGCTTTGGGAAGAAGGGAAAACTTTCACCACGATATGTAGGACCATTCGAGATTCTAGATCGAATTGGTGAAGTTGCATATCGGCTCGCTTTGCCACCACAACTAGCCGGAATACACAATGTATTTCATGTTTCTATGTTGCGGAAATACCACGCAGATCCTTCACATGTCATCGACTGGCAGGAAGTGCAACTTAGTGAGAATGTTTCATATGAAGTGAAACCCTTGCGTATTCTGGACACCAAGGTCCAGGAACTCCGTAACAAGACTATCCGATATGTCAAAGTGCAATGGCAACACCATAGCCCAGAGGAAGCAACGTGGGAGCTAAAATCTGTGATTCAAGACAAATATCCAGAGTTATTCACAGGTAATTGATTAAAACCTACCTTCATTTTAAATTTCGGGACGAAATTCTTTTTAGGGGGTAATGATGTAGCACCCCAAAATTTGATTAGTGTATGAGATCTACACTTAACATAATTAAGTGTAGTAACCCAATATTCTTATGGACTTGGGCATGAGTCTATGAGATTATATGGTCTAACCCAATATTTGTGTGATGGACTTGAGCATAAACATGAATCTATAATTAAGTGGGCTAGGCCCATCTTTATTTCCTTTGGGTTAAAACAACCCAACATGTTATATATTATGTTTAAAATTCGTATTTATGCCTGTCACTATACTTTGGACCCAGTTTTGGACATCTTATGCTCCGAATTGAGCTTGGGCTATTTCTAGTGAAGTTGTAGCTCTTTGAATCTAGTTTTCAGAATGGTAAGGTGAACCAAAATTGTAAACAGTATACCCATCCTTTCTTTTACTAAAAATATTCAACGAAACGATCTAAGCCCTATTAAAGAACGGGAAAGCACGAATATCAGAACTCGAGGCTCTGATACCACATATTAATTTTATTATGTTCATGTACTAACAATCATGCGAAAATAATACACGAACTAAGGATCTTGATAATCATGCTAACCACATTAATTTAAATAAGAAGACATACCTTACATCGCGATTCCAAAACATCGAGGTTAGTGGGGTGATCGTTTTACGTCTCTACCAATAAACCACCATTGAACTTGAGAGGTGAGTGCAAAACTGATGGAGGGTTTTAAGTACTAGAATTGGGTGAGAGTGAGAACCCTAATCACCCCTAATACTTATATACTACCTATTCTATCATAGGTAGTGATTGGGTATTTCCCTACATAATATAATAAGATAGTCCCTTAAATCTTACGGGCCTAAGGGATTGGATTTAGATAAAGCCAATGGTTTACAGACTCAATGGATCATCATTCTGGGTTATGTGGGCCACAAAAATCTTACATTCTGCTATCAAGTCATGATTGATTTTGGATGTTTTATTAACTCTTCTTTTTTGTGTTGAACTCTGTTATACCCAATCCTGTTTTTCCTAAAGTTGATTCTATATTAGTGTTAGAAGTAGTTCCTCTAATGGTATTTTAATCTTGAAAGGATGAGTGATATTTTAAAAATGAGAGAAATAGAGAGAGAGAAACAAGAGAGGATGATGATCTTTCTAATAACTCGTTGGGGTGAATAGTATATAGAATTTTGAATCCAAATTAAACTCTTATAAATAGTCTAGAAAATGTGTTGTATCGATTAATTTTGGGGAGCATCTAAAACTACCCATATATGGTGCTTGCTAATATAATTACCCAAAATTTGAGATTGCCCAACCCTAAGTCCTCCAAAGGGAGAACAATATCATATAAATCTTAAAATATATGTATATCTTATACATTATTCTTTTATATTAAAAACCAACGCTTCTAAATAATGCTTGCTTTTTTTTGAAGTTAAATGCCAAAAAACAACTCTTTTATGAATACGTAGTACATTTGTAAAAGATAAAAAAAAAGCTTTGAAATTTGATGTCAGTAGTAATATATATATATTTTGTTAATTTTACTCCTCGAAACTAATACTTTTCAATAAAACATACAAATTAAAGATAAAAGGCTCTTGCAAACTATTCGCTCCCAAAAATTTCTACAAGTCCTTTTCAACAATCCTCCCTTCTACATAACACATTCCTCGACCTCCACATTTTAATTAACAGGTCTAACATTTAATTAACAGGCCTTCAAAGATTTAGCTCCCTTCCACATTTTTTACAGTTAACTTCTTCAAAGATTTAGCTCCAACACGTAACTAATCACAATAAAAAAAACATAATCTAATCTATATAATATATATTGAAACCCTCTTGAGACATTTTAATTAACAGGTCTAACATTTAAAACTATTTTTTTACTAATATTAGTACTCTTAATTCTCTTTCATCTTACATTTAATTATTATAGAACAATCATTTATATCGAGTCATACGAGAAAAACTAAATACGTCACAAAAAATACAAATAAAATTTTGACTGATAGTCATCATCATAAATATACTACTTGCAAAAATGTATATACTATCAACAAAATATATTCAATAACAAATAAAGAGAAATGAATAATAATAATAATAATAATAATAATAATAATAATAATAATAATAATAATAATAATAATAATAATAATAATTGAGACAAAGAATAGATATTAAAGCCACCAGGTTTTTATATATAAAGCAAATCAACCCATTTATGTTGTATTGTTTTGTATGGTTTTAATTGTTTTGAACTCTATATAGACTCAAACATTTATTCAAAGACTACAACTATATATTATATATAGTTGACGAAGCAAACACTTCAGAACTTTGGTTTCTTGTAATAAAACTCCTAATAATCTCCTTCATTTGCCTTCTTCTCCAATTTCTTGAACCGAATCCCACAAGCATTGCAGAGAGTCTGAAATTCATAACGAAAATATATTAATGAGAAACCCAATTTAAGGATTAATAATACCAAAATTAAAGCATAAGTTAATTGTATATACTTGGGTCAGGTTCATAAAATTAATTACACAAATAATATTTAATTATATTATTTTTTATTGGAATATGTTATGATATTTATAAATATGTATTTAGCCTATCTTATATTATCACAAGAAAAAATAAATTATCAATAAAAGATAATGATGGGTTAGGTTCCATGTATCTCGTTAAATAGACATCATTATTCATACATCAAATATAGAATGATTTAAGGGTTGATTATTGGTAGGGATGTTCTTTTGATGGGGTGTTAAGAGTTTTAGAATAATAAGAACTTTAACGAGAATGATCTAAATGGTGAGTAGAACATCCTTACCAAAAATTGATCTTTGGATCGTCTCTATGTGAGCTCTACGTAGACCTTGTAAGCACGATGTCTATTTAACGAGGTATACGAAATGGAACCCCAAGATAATAGTGTTGTTATATATATCAATAAGGTATAAAAACAATATTAATTAGTAGAATTTTTTAAATATGTTATTTAGAAATATTTTATTTGATATAATATTTTATTTAAATAGATAGAGGAGCTGATCGGGCCGATCAACATCGTAAATACAGTGGTGTCTATTACCAAAATAATCTTTATAAGAGGTACAAATCCATATACAATAATCATAACCAATGTTGGTAAGCGACCATTGTAACGGTGGCCAAAACTGAAATTTGTGTTAAACCCAAAATAACTTTATAACGGAAAAAAAATAGTTTTTCAATTTTTAAAAAAATTTAAAAAGAACCAAATCACTTTTTAAATTATTTTTTCAGTTTTAACAAAATAAAGGTCATTATAGTGATATAATATGATGGCAGTTTTTCAAAAATCAACTATAACCGGTATGACGGATTTGAGAGAAGGCAGATCGAGAAGGCGACTTCTAGGGACCTAAATTTTGAGGACCCCAAATTTCTAAGTATCTTATATACATATATTCTTTATGTTTTTAGGTGGTTCTTTATTGCCATGAGAATGTTTAGAAAAGAGTAAATATTAGGGGGGAGATTTTACCTTGCACTAGCTATGGGACCAACATAGAATTGATCTAATGGTAGATTTTTTGTGGGAATGTTCTCCTCCTAATGTAGATCATCCTCACAAAAAGTCATAGCATTCCAAGACTTCTAACCCCCTAAGAAAAACTTTGAAAATATTGACCTTAAAATGGATCCTACAATTCACCGTCAGATTTTCAATAGACTTATGAAGGGGTTAGAAGTCTTACAATGATATGATTTTTCTTTTTTTTTTCTTTTTTTTAAGGATGATCTACATGGTGAAGGAGAATGTCCCCATAAAAATTCATCCATTAGATCAACTCTATGTGGGCCTCTAAGCCCGTGCAGGACAAAATCTCTCAAAAAAATGTCCCCTAGCTAGTTTATTATTTAGAGAATGATGGTAGGTGTTGGTTTTGATCTGGATATTCTAAAAAAACTTAATTGTGGTTGATTATAGTGTAACATCGTAATATTATATAATAAATAATTAATTAGGTTATTAATTTGTTGGCTACTTGATTAATTGCATGAATATTATGGGTATGGCGCATGTACGTACCATCGCACCATCAGGTCCACTGCGCCACAATGGCATTTCAGATTTTCCACACATATTGCAGTGTCTTTCGACGTGGCCGGGCGGATCAGGTTCTATTCTCTGTTGACCAACATTGTTACTATGTGGCTTCAGGTAAGCTGCAGGAACCGATGGTAAAATGTTTGAACGAAAAGGGACTGTAGCCAGTGATGAAGAAGGACCTCCAACTTGTCCTCCTCCTCCCCCAAACAAACCAAAGCTCTCAGTGTTGCAATTGTTGATATTGTTGAAGTTATTGTTGTTGTTTAAGTTATCGAACATCTCCGGGCTGGACCAATGAAATAGGCATGGCCGAATATCGTTGTATGGATTTGGTCTTCCATAATTCGGCCCAGTAGGGTTCGGCATCACCACCGCCGGTACCGTCACCATCTGTTCAAACAATATTAAAGCCAATCATATATAGTCGTTATGGGGCTAGCTATTTGTAACACTTCAAATTTCAAACTCATGAGCCTAGTTTGGGTTTTGTGTCTAAATCCCATACTCAGATCCAGTTATGAACGGAGAGCTAAGTAACTAGAGCTTGAAGGGGGGCAGGAATGAAAGCGGAAGCAAGAGAGTCGGAATGATCATTAAAAAAATGTTCTAAGTTAAAAATTATTTTTAAAGCGAGTGAGCCGAAGCATAATTAAGAGGGAGACTACAAAATTCCAAAGTGAAAGCGTCACTCTTATACCACGGTCTGCTTAGTAAGGAGAGTAAGGGTTTTTGAGTCCGAATCCTACACTCACTATATCCAGTAATGCATGGAAATGTCAGCTTACTCGGGTTAATTAGGAACCACTAAACACCAGATGAGTATGGGACCCATCCCTGACGATGTGATCCTACGGATCTAATCTACCACCAGACCGGTTTGAGGGCTCCAAGAGTATCTAAGTGAGAACCATCAAAATAAAAAATAAAAAAAGTTTAAAAAAAAACGATCTGGTTGCAACTTGCAACTGTCTTGTTGAGTCAAACACATCCATAAAGGACAGGACTGGTACGCCACTTGGAACAATTGAAGGTCTACACGTGGCAAAATAACTGTACGCATGGGACCACCTAATGAAGATATATTGTCTTTCTTGAAACTATTGAAGACATGATTACCCCTCAGGTTCACGAGGTTAATCCCAACCTCCCACCATTTAATTAGACTGAAGATTAAATGCAGCAATTATAATGGAGTACACGTGGCATTCATGAGGAGATTCGGGACCCAGGTCCCACCATACTGTCCATATACTAAATGGATTGATCAAAACCCCTAGGATAATTTTGCAGTTCAAAAATCAGCACGATCTTTCAAAAAAAAAAACCCTAGCCGATTCAATCAGAAAACTATTAGATCAATTTTCTGTTTATTTAATCACACGGCTTAGATCATCAGATCAGGTCATGGTGATCTCAGTCCAAATTAAACCAGCTATGGCATTTTGGGATGCTAGCTTTTTTGCATGATTGGAACGAGAGCGGATCCTCTATTCCCATTTGTATGTATCCTATATGTGCTCACGTTGATTTGATTTAAATCACGATTGATTATTTTATAAGATTCTTTTCCTTGCTATATAGATCATTTTCGCAAAAATTCAGTTATTTCTAAAACTTTTAACCCCATTAGATGGTGATAGGAAAAAAAAAATCATGATAATGAACTGTTTATTTTCAATCAACTTTTGATAGCATAAAATGTCTTAGAATAAATTAGTTTTTTGTAAGAATGATCTATAGCGAAAAAAAAATAGTAATCTTACAAAAACTCAGCCGTTGGTTTGCCTTTATATGAGCCCCACAAACTAAAAATAAACGTGGACACATAGAGGACACATGCATATGAGGATAGAGAATCTACTTTTGATATTGGAAAATCAATCGTTTGATCTTCTACATAAAAATCTTTCCAAAAACAAAAAAACCAGCATCTTTTTTTTTTAATCAAAACGAGATTTCTAGAGAAGCCCAAAACTTAATTTCTATGATGGCAAAAAAAATCTTTTTTTACGTTTTCAAATATGAACAAAAAGAGGAAAAAAAATAACCGCAAAAGAAAATTAAAATATAATATGTATAATACCTCAGGTGGAGGAGGGGGTGGCAGTATGTTGAGATTGATGTCATCTCTGATAGCTGGTTGATCTGGTTTTGAATCCAGATCGATATTCTGGATCAGTTTGGGTGTTGTTGGATTTCTGATGAAATAAGCAGGTAACCCAAGCCTCCTCAGGTTACAGTCAACTTCATTAGGCGGGTTAGGGTTCTTACTGCTACTACCACCAGCAACAATTAGGTCAAATCGATCACCACTACGGTTTGGATGAACTTGTTGGTTCTTCGATATTCCTGAAGTAGTCATCATCAACTGCTTGTCGTTTTGGTTGTTGGATCGTCTTTCTTCGACGTTGACGATCTTCTTAACATATGGTTTAAAAGCCATATTGCTGATTAGGAACTAGTATAAATAAAAGATCAAGGTGATCGATCGATCTGGACACAGATCAAGGTAGTAGCAGCAGCACCCACACTTAAAGGCCCTGTATAGCCCATGCAAAAAACAGAAAAAATTAAAATAAAATTACAAGAGAGAGAGAGAGAGAGAGAGAGAGAGAATTTTGATGATGAGAATAGTATGTAACGGCAGTAATCGATTAGAAACTCAGAATTAAGTACTGTAAATCTGACACAAAATTAGCCCAGATGGCGCCGGTCGTCAGCACTTTGTGTATGAAAAAATTACTAAATTAGAGTTTATGAATGATCAAGAACTAATACAAAAAAAAAAAGAAGCTAAAGATCGCATCAAAATAATATAGATAATTAATAAGAAAAAATTCAGCTAATATAAGATCATCAACTTTCGATCGGAGATCAGAAAAACATGAAAAGAGATGCTTACAATCGATCCATTCCTGTAAATCGAAATTACAGGAAGATCAATCTATGAACAAACCCTAGCTAGCTAGCTAGCTAGCTAATAAAGATTTTAATACAGAAAACCATATTAATTCTCAGTGTGCCTCAAGAGGGAGAGATCTAGAGAGAGAGAGAGAGAGAGAGAGAGAGAGAGAGAGAGAGAGAGAGAGAGAGAGAGAGAAAGTAAGAGAGGAAATAGCTTATTGAAAATAAGCTCGTGCTGGTCACCCTTTATATAGAGAAAGGAAGCTCCATATATGGTAGGTGATGATAACTATTTCGTTGTGTAGTACAACATGGATGAAATGATGGTGGGATAAAACTCTGACCAATAATCTCATTCCAACTAAATTAAGTAAGTTTTGGGACAATTTAATTGGACAGCTCACAGCTGTGTAACAGGTTAATTAAACTGTATTAGGAGTTTTATTATCATATTCATAATGATCTGATATCAAAAGTTTAAAACAAAAAACATTTTGGTAAATTTACAGAAGGCAGTCATTACATCTGCTAATCTACCATCACGAAGTAAACAAATAGACTATACTGTGTCATTTTATGGCTGATTTAACAAAAAAAAAAAAAAAACTTGTGTGTTCTCTTCTCTTCTATTTTCTTAACAAAATTGACAGATCTATGTTCTAGTTTTAATGGAATTGTCATCGTACATTTGTTGATCTCAAATTGTGTAATTAAGACAATATACTCATTAAACACTTAATTTCACTCACAAAACTTTTCTGATTAATGAATTTGTGTATTTGAAATTGCTAAATTCGTGGGATTTTTTCTAATTATTATGAAAAAAAAAACACTCATAAAATGTTGACAAAATAGTTGTTAATTGGCATATTTTAAAATCCTACGATGGACGACATACTGAATTATTTTCAAATTTTTTTTTTTATGTTCGAACAATAATATAGTTTGTAATTGTGATTAGATATACATGGTTTTCTACAGCGAAAAAAGGAAGATTCATTTTATGAGATTTTAAAATGCCGTCCAGCTAAATTCACTTAAAATTCTAATAAAAACCACAATAATTATTTCGTTAGAAAAAGACCAGGCCGTGCTATAGTATTGAAAACAAGTTCATGCACCATATAATTTTATTACACGACACGCACCATGAAATTTTTAATCAGTGGTTAATTGCGTATAATCAAAATTAATTTCTGATCTGGACCAATGTCGTATTTAAAAAATGTCGTATATATAGAAATCTTTTAAAAAAAATTGTCGTTTCTAGGACGATAAACCTACCATATAAACATTTTGAAGTTTAATTTTTAGTAAAATTTTCAAAACAAAAATTAATTATAAATTTAAATTTTTTTCTTTGCATTACTCAGCTCAAAATACTCCTCATTATTACAAAGATATGGCTAGTGCATTAAAGTGGGTCTTAACCCTGATTGTGGTATAACACTGATTAACTTTACCAACTCATTCTAACAAGTGAGTTCATAATATTTATATGCTTTCAACTTAAGATTCGAGCAAATCTTTTTTTTTCTTTTTTCCTTATTTTTTGTATTAATCAATTCTTTACCATGCAACTATATCAAGTTGATCCATTTCAATTGGTCAAAAGGCGTGTCTTTCTTTAATAATGAATTTAGAGGTTGGAGTTTCAAATTAAAACAATGTGTTTTGATTTAATTATACAAGCGTATTTTAGAAATCAAAAGAATACTTAGACATAACCGGTTAAGAAAATGGGGTAGTGACAGGCAAAGTTTAAAATCTCGTTCAGATTGAATGTATTGAGCGTGACGCTCATTCCTTCAGCGTGGTGCTCATCCGTTCGTCTCTACACGACTAAGGGTCCCTATTCCAGTGGAAAGGGATCTATTTTAACATGTTAAGGGACTCCAATGGAGTGCCAAAACTAATATTTTAAAAATTGGACGAGAGATTGACTCGGACAAGGTATTGGGTTGGGTCAAACTGGTTCAACTAGTGGGTTGATTGGGTTAACTTATATAGAATGTACATGGATTTTCTTTAGTTTATTTACACGAGATATAATGTAGCACCCCAAAATTTTATTAGTGTATGAGATCTACACTTAACATAATTAAGTGTAGTAACCCAATATTTTTTATGGACTTGGGCATGAGTTTATGAGATTAGATGGTCTAACCCAATATTGTATAATGGACTTGAGCATGAACATAAATCTATAATTAAGTGGGCTAGGCCCATCTTTATTTTCTTTGGGGTTAAAACAACCCAACATGTTATATATTATGTTTAAAATTCGTATTTATGCCTGTCATTATACTTTGGACCCAGTTTTGGACATCTTATGCTCCGAATTGAGCTTGGGCTATTTCTAGTGAAGTTGTAGCTCTTTGAATCTAGTTTTCAGAATTGTAAGGCTTGTGATATTTGGACTTATGATCTGTGAGTTATGGTCATTATAGTAAACTATGTGCATATGGACTAACATTAAGGAATAATGTTTGTTCACCCAAAACTTTTGATTTAGACCACAAGATCATTTTGATTGATACATGTCTTCATATCATTAAACAAGGGGCATAAGTTACATCAAAGTTTTT
>MVGT01000727.1:14099-29584 GCA_002174775.1 Macleaya cordata
GAGGAAGGAAATCTTCCAATTATTCCTATTTGGGTTTGCCTCTTGGGGGATTTTAGAAGTGTGAGAAACCATATCACTGAAAGAATGTCTAGGAAGCTTGCTCCATGCATGGAGGAGGAAATACTTGTCTAAAGATGGTCTGTTAAATTTTCTAAATATTCCGTGCACTTACTATGGAAAAAAAAAATCATTCCTGATTTTCTGTGGGGTGAGTACTGAAAACAAGAAGAAGATGCATTATTGGTTTTCTTGGAAGAAAATCTGCAACCCTATGAAGCAGGGAGGTTTTTGGTATTAAAGAGATTAAATGAATCAGGCTCTCTAAATAAGAAAACAGCTAGGACGATATGGTTTTTGGTATTAAAGAGATCTTATGGGAGGGAACTGTGTGGAGAAAGATCATGATCATGAGAAAAAATTAATACGTTAATTTATTATTAATTACTAATTAATTATTAATTAAGTACGTACCATGCCCCATATAACATAGGGAAATCCTCCAACAACATACAAAAGAAGCCCAAGTCCAAGTAAATGAAGATAGTACGTGCTTTGAAGAAACCTGTAGTACGCTTGCTTTTGTAAATCCATTACGTTGTTGGCTTCTCCTCCACACTGCATGCATATATAGGACATATGATGACATATTCGAATATCATACATGCAATAATTCAACGCCCGGCCATCCACCGTATATATGCATTACTGAAATATATAAACATGTACAATCAAGTGAGATATCTAGCTAGCTAGAGGGAGCCCGGTGCTGGGTGCCAACATATCCGATTTCAACGAGTTTATTGAAGGCAATAATCTTATTGACGGGGGCTTCTCGGGGTCTAAATTTACGTGGTGCAATAACCAGCAGGGCTCTGGCCGTATTTGGGCTAGGCTTGACAGAGTTCTTATCAACAGCTCGTGGATTCAATCCTTTCCGCCTCTCTAGGTTGCTCACCTGGCCCGCATTTGCTCGGATCACTCCCCGATTATAGTGGCGCTTCACCGTCATAATCGGCGGGGGCCGGCTCCCTTCAGGTTTCAACGTATGTGGGTCACTCACGACACCTACAACGATCTCCTTCGTGAGCATTGGAATGTGGGGGTGGTGGGCCCTCCTTTGCAGGTCTTATGCACCAAGCTTAAGCGATTCCGAGGGCTGTTGAAATCATGGAACATCCATACCTTTGGCAACATACATCAAAACCTTCGTAACCTGGAGGACAAGATCCTCGTCGCCGAATCCAGCCTTGAGTTCGCTTGGGTGGACGATGTGGGTACTGAGCTCAACAGATGCAAAGCGCTTTACAAGAAAACTCTGCACCAGGAATCTATTTTCCACAAGCAGAAATCGGGAGTCCAGTGGCTTGAAGAGGGTGAGGATAACACAAGGTTCTTTCATATGGTGGCCAAGGTGAGACGGAGCAAGAACACTATCCCGGGTTTATTCCTGAGCAATGGAGTCTGGTCTGGAGACATGGGTCTGCTGCACTCGGACGCCATTTCTTACTTCTCCGCCATGCTCACCTCCGAGGGTTGCCTTATGCAGGATGATATGCTGGCTCACATCCCTTCGATTCTGTCGGAGGAGGACAATATTTCGCTGCTCAAATGCCCGGACGAAGAGGAAGTTAGAAATTCGATCTTTAGTATCCCCGCTGACAGCGCACCGGGCCCAGATGGGTTCTCGGCCGCCTTTTACCAGAATGGATGGGAGGTGATTAAAACTGATGTTATTGCTGCGGCCCAGGAATTTTTTAGTGGAGCCCCTCTCCCTAAGTCGTTGAAATCCAACTACATCACCCTTATTCCCAAGGTTGACACGCCGCTGCATTTTTCGGACTTCCGACCGATCAGTTTGTGCAATGTCGCGTACAAGATCTGCAGCAAAATTCTTTGCTCCCGGCTCTCTGTACTTCTTCCTAGGTTAATTTCTAAGGAACAAGGAGCTTTTATTAAAGGTAGATCGATTATGGAGAACATCGCTCTCACCCAGGAGTTGGCTCACTCGCTGGGTAAGCAGAGGATGGGTGGGAACGTGATTATGAAGCTGGACATGGCCAAAGCCTACGATCGGGTCGAGTGGCCCTTTCTCAAGGCTGTCTTGCATCGGTTTGGCTTTCAGACCTCGACTATTGACTTGATCTCGGCGTGCGTCGAACAGTGTTTCTACTCGGTAGTGATGCAGGGGGTCTATGACGGTTTTTTCGAGGCTACTAGGGGACTAAGGCAAGGGGACCCTCTGTCCCCCATCCTTTTCATCCTCTGCTCGGAAGTTCTCGGTCGTGGGTTATCGGAAGCTTTTCGTACCAAACAGATTGGTCGGTATCACACCCCACGTCACTGCGACCTGGTCACTCACCTTCTTTATGCTGACGACACGATCATCTTTCTGAATGGTAGGGAGTCCTCGGTCGTGGGCTGCATGGAATTCCTCGATAGGTACTGCTCGTGCTCTGGGCAGAAGATCAATGTTGAGAAAAGTTCTTTTATGATGCACTCTAAAACACCACCCTCTCTCATCAATTCTATTGCTCGGATCACGGGCTACCAACGCAAGGCTGATCATATGACCTACCTGGGCGCTCCTATTTGCGATGGACGCGTCAAAGCTATCTACTTTGACAGCCTTCTTACCAAGATCCGTAACAAGATGGCGGGATGGAAGGCGAACTTTTTAACCCAAGGAGGTAAACTAATCATGATCAAGCACGTCCTCTCCAGCATGGCCATCTTTCTTCTCTCCNGGAAGAGAAAAGGGATAAAAAGACCGGTCTCTTATGAGAACCGGGTCTTGGAAGATGTTATGAACCGGTTTAATCTATTCCATTAAAACTGTTTTTTAATACCCAATTGGGTCAGAAACTAGTCAGACATTAATTGATGTCAAAAAGATGTTACCAATTGGTGTCCCTGTAGCAATTCTCGTGAAGTTAGATAGATACATGTCTTGGCATATACACAATATATAAATAATGCATATTAATTATGATACAATTTATTATGATAATCTGACCATAACGATCAGTGAATTAAGATTGTTTTATTTAAATGATGAGAAAGTGATGATTAAAAGTGGAATAACACCACGTCGATGATTAGTTTGTACCTAAAGATCTAATTAATATACAGCTTCAATCAACTGACGCATTGTTATTTTTCTAATAAGTAGACGTCGACGACATTCTTTGTTTTTGCATCTCTGAAGGCACTTTGACGTCCGTTGCTAATCCAAGGTATTCAAGTAGCTTCACAAGGTACCAAGTCACGTCGATCTGCCACCACTCGAGCCCGTGTCTAGCCGAGAATTCAAAGGCATGGTGATTGTTGTGCCACCCCTCTCCAAACGCTATCAACCCCATCAACCTAAAAAATCAAAATTAACTTGAGTATTTGATATTAAAAGAGAGAGGCGGGGTGCTGCGTGTTAATTCGAGTCAATATTTAATATGTATAATATAATTACCAATTGTTCTTGGATAAATCTTTGGTGTTCCACGGCTTTTGTCCCCACGTATGACAGACAGAATTCACCAGACAAGCGCTCTGATGCGCGATTGCCATTCTCACACCCTGCATATGTACAATAATTCTTTCATTAATTAATTAGAAACCCACAAATCTTTAAAAAAAAAAAAACCTCCCAGTAGTGTATTTAATTTGTGGGCATCGAACTCAAAACATTCTTGATGAATTCGAAATTAAATATCACTGGGTTGAAAGTGAATCTGGCTAAATTTAATTTGGTTATGAGAGGGTGCTATGAAAAAATAGCTTTTAACCAAACCTGAAAATTATAAAAATATTCAGTTTTGATTTCTAATTTTTTTCAGGTTTGAATTCTAATATGTATAATTTAACCTCAATTTTGCAGCAAAGAAAAGCAGTTTATACCACGGTTTTGGGGATAACTGTGGTTGAAGTCATAATAAAGACCATATAGCTTGTTATAAAATTGTGGTTTAAAATGTTACCTTAGATCACAGGTTTTTCAAGAACTATGTTTTAATTCATGCTATTGAACATAGGTTTATGCAAAATTGTGTTCTAACGCCTACTATAAACTATACGTTTAGACTGTGGTCTTTAGTAGGCACTTTTAATCACAGAGATGGATCAACCACAGATCAAAAGATTTTAGACCACAGTTTAAAACTGTGTTCTAAAGTTTTTTTTTTTTTTTTTTGTTGAAGTGGTGGCTGAGCATACCAACTTTGGTGCAGATTTTTCCTTGCGAGGAAGGAAATCTTCCAATTATTCCTATTTGGGTTTGCCTCTTGGGGGATTTTAGAAGTGTGAGAAACCATATCACTGAAAGAATGTCTAGGAAGCTTGCTCCATGCATGGAGGAGGAAATACTTGTCTAAAGATGGTCTGTTAAATTTTCTAAATATTCCGTGCACTTACTATGGAAAAAAAAAATCATTCCTGATTTTCTGTGGGGTGAGTACTGAAAACAAGAAGAAGATGCATTATTGGTTTTCTTGGAAGAAAATCTGCAACCCTATGAAGCAGGGAGGTTTTTGGTATTAAAGAGATTAAATGAATCAGGCTCTCTAAATAAGAAAACAGCTAGGACGATATGGTTTTTGGTATTAAAGAGATCTTATGGGAGGGAACTGTGTGGAGAAAGATCATGATCATGAGAAAAAATTAATACGTTAATTTATTATTAATTACTAATTAATTATTAATTAAGTACGTACCATGCCCCATATAACATAGGGAAATCCTCCAACAACATACAAAAGAAGCCCAAGTCCAAGTAAATGAAGATAGTACGTGCTTTGAAGAAACCTGTAGTACGCTTGCTTTTGTAAATCCATTACGTTGTTGGCTTCTCCTCCACACTGCATGCATATATAGGACATATGATGACATATTCGAATATCATACATGCAATAATTCAACGCCCGGCCATCCACCGTATATATGCATTACTGAAATACATAAACATGTACAATCAAGTGAGATATCTAGCTAGCTAGAGGGAGAGAATCAGATCGACCTTTTCATTGATATAACTGTGGTCGAAGAGCCAGTTGACGTGGCTGAACCAAAATCCTTCAATGGGACTATGTGGGTCTCGATCAGTATCAGTGAACTGGTGGTGGTACCTATGATAGCTTATCCAATAGATTGGGTGTCCCTGTTGAAGTATATCATCAAATCAGAAATTTAGAACTAGGTAATTTTAATTAAGAGAATAATTAGTTATTACCTCTCCAGCATGAAGTCCACAATAAGCAAACAAGTATTCAAGCCATTTGGGGAGCTTAAAACTTTTGTGAGTAAGGTTTATGTGGTATGAAAGAGTAATCCCAAATGAAGTCACCATATGCAGTATCACTGCAACCCAAAATGCATCCCAACTAAAGTTGAAAGGAGCAAATAAGATAGCTATGTGTTCCAACACTACTATTCCCAAGTTTATTGCATCCAAAATTGCCCATTTTCTTTTCCAAAATACCACCTGCTGCTGCAGCTTTCTCCTCCTCATCATCATGCTAGCTGCTCCTTCATTAGCAGTACTAGTACTCATGATGATTATATCAAATTAATTAATTCCACTTCTAAATAACTCAGAACAATTAATTAAGATGCATCATGATGATTGCTGAGTTTATATACATGCATGCATGCTGCCTATAGTCATGCTGCCTACATTCACTCAAAAAATATAGTCATGCTGCCTACAGTAACGTTATAATAATTAGCTAGCTAGCGCTGCGCCATCTAATTAATTATTAACTAATGAAGTTTTGGTTGTCGTTGTTTGTACAACTTAGTCCTTAATTTAAGGTTGATTAATTAATTTAATCGTACAAATAACTACTCCTGCTTTAATGGCGTAATGCTAATTTACACTCCGCCAGCCTTCAAGTTGTATAATAAATTAAATGATTATACTCTAATTAGTAGTATTATTTAATTAAAGCATTACTGATCCGACGTTAACCAAAATTAAGGGACATAGCAATGCGCGTCATCATGCATGCTAGGATATATCCATGCCAATTTGTCGGATTTAATACAAGTGGTTCTGTCTTCGTATTCTTATTAATTTAGTTACACTGGGTTTACACCTATTACTGGGGGCCGATGATCTTTTTATCGTGTAAATAAACATTGACTCATGGATCTCAAAATGACCCACCTAATTATTATAGGACGTACGTGTTTACACTTCATTTACAGTGCGATCTAAAATTTCAAACAAATTAATTTTTAGTAAACATGATCTCTTGATATATCGTACGTACTGATCAGAATTCCAAACATAAAAAAACATATGAGACACGTATAGGAGTTTGCAACTTTGTATACCTAAGGCCATTCACATCCATCGTAAGGCAAAAGCTAAATTTAGCCTATCAAATATACCTTACATATTTGAGTAACACAGTGGAAGAAAGTTAAATTTGCCAAAAAAATAATAAAAAACTATTTTAAGGACATAAACGTCATTTAAAAAAAACAAATTAATAAATGACGGACCGTGTTCCTTGGGGTCGTCTGATGACAAACGACCCCAAGGGACACCATCTGTCATTTTTTAATTTATTTTTTAAAATGATACTTGTGTCCTTAAAACAGTTTTTTTTAATAATTTTTTTAAATGGTGGGACGATCCTCTCCCTATCCGCCTAACGTCAAACGCCCTCCTCCTCTACCTGCCCCATTCTCAAACGCCCTCTCCCAACCCTTCCCCCGCCCGACTATAAATCTTCAGATTGAAAATGCAGACGGTCAAATTTAGCTTATGCATGAGACTTATAAAGTTGGTTTGTATTTTTGGATGCTTAGTCGGAAAATATTACCGCAGTGGACGCCCTAAGTCATATCAATTTGAGAGGACATGCCAATTTAGGCAAAATATATAAACGAATATTGCGTTTCCTTACATTGAACCCCACCACTTTTTCTCTGTTTTTCAAATCCACCGCCTTACATACGACATGATTCATTTATGAAGGAGATATATATTTTTTTGTTTATTAAAAGAGATATATCTATCTGATCTTACTATTTTAATGGGGTTCTTATCGGTTCCATATGAGCCGCTGAAGCGGTGTACTTATATTTCTTTTTTTTTTTGATGAAGAAGGCATCTGCCAAACTTTATTCATGAAACAAACTTGTTGATCTATCCGAAAGGATAGCGTCAGCAATACAGGATGGTGGAGAAGGAGTCATCCACCAATCAGAAATTTTAAACATAAAAGCATGTTTAGCTAAGTTATGAGCCACAGAGTTGGCTTTTCGGGAAGTAAAGACAAATGAAACACTAATTATTAATCTCATATTACGAATATCCGAGATGATTGCACGGATTCGCCAGGGAGCTGGATTCGTGCTATTGTTAAGAACATTGACAACCGAGAGGGAATCACCTTCAATGATGCAGTTTGGGAGGTGAAGATTCCTAGCTAAATTTATGCCTAGAAGGAAGGCATTGGCTTCAGCTTCAATAGGAGTAGATGCCTTTAAGAACTGAGTGGAGCAGCTAATGAACTTACCGGCTGAGTCTCTTGCAATTGCTGCACACGCGGCCTGTGGGAACTTGAATGAAGCGTCAACGTTGATTTTGACAACTAGAGGAGGTGGTCTCATCCACTTAGCATCTGCAGAGGGGTTTGGCAACTCAGTAGAGTGATCAACCAAGCTGCTAGACTGGTCAGAGAAGTCATTAAATATGCTGGCAGCATATTTAAGAATGATTTGGAAGTTTGGTTGAACATTGTTGAAGACTAGGTTATTACGAGCCTTCCAGAGGCTCCACATAAGACAGGCGGCCATGTGGAAAGCAGTGTAGCCGTCCGGAGTAGATAGCCATGAAGAAAGTAGCGTCGAGCAGGAATCTTCCTTGTCAAGGATGAGCCCAAGGGGAGAAGCGAACCACAGAGCTTGGGTGAAAGAGCATCGAACGAACAGGTGGTCAACAGTTTCAGTGTGCATGTGGCATAACGGACATTCGGCAATTAATGCAGGGATAAATTTGTTGTTATTATGCCTTACTGCAATAGCGTTATTGAGAACACGCCAAATGAAGTATAACACCCTTGGTGAAATCTGCTTGCATTGCCAGAATTTGGACCATGGAAATGTGGTAGAGCTATATGATTGAATCATTGAGGTAGATCCATGTAGATCTGCCAGAGAGCGATAAAGAGATTTAGTTGTAAAGATCCCGTTTGTAGTTTTGGTCCAAATAATTTTGTCTGGGACTTCACTTTGAGGGATTGGGATTTTGAGAATGGCATGAGCAGCTGCTGGGTCAAAGAGAGTTCTGATAAGCACCGTATCCCAGGCCTTAGCATGGGATGTATAGCGTTCTTTTGAATTATTTCCAATGTCTTGAGAATTTTTTTTTAGGTTTTATGTTTTGTAACACTTTATTATTATACATACCGCTAATTAATTTACAAATATCCACGTGTAGATCAACCACCAATTAACATCGGCCAAATTGGAAAGAAACAATCCAAATAAATTTGAAATGCATAGTCTTAAAAAAATACAGAAAATCAAAAGTAAACTATGCAAATAGCTCAATACAACTTGCATATTCAAAATTATGTAAAATAAATAATTACATATAGGTTCCAACATTTGAATTTGTTTACCATAATACCTTATTGAACTTCATCAAAACAAGCAAATTTGAAATTCTTATAGGATTAATAAAGTGCAGATGCTCAAACATGTAAAATAAACTATGCAAGTTTTAATTTGCATACAGGCATAGGTTTTAAACTATACAAATAGGGGGTTAAAAACCCACATGGACACTTTAACGAACATCAAAATATGCATATTTGAAATACATATAGTATTTAAAAGGTGTAAATGCTCAAAACTATGCAAATTATAAACTGCATAGGTTATTTATTATGCACAATCTAGTTTGCATGGTTGGGCTTACGTTTTTTTTTTAAATTGGTATTGTTGTCTTGTCTCATTTCGAAGATCTTGAAAAATGCTTTCTAACAATATAAATTTTGTCAAAATTCGATTTGTAAAAATTTTAAAAACACTCGTTTTTAATTCTCTCTCTTCCACGTTACTTTTTTCCAAAACAAAACAACAAGATAGGCACTTTAGCTGAAAGAAAGGTAATTGCGGTATTTAAATTTTTGAAAAACGGCATATGCAATAAATTTTAAACTCTTTTGAACCGGAAGTCCTACATATGTGTTTGGTAGAAAAATGTAAAGACCGACCCTGCTATGCGCATTCGTGCTTGTCCTCCCCTTCCAAACAAGAGAAAATGGGGGTATAACCACCCCCACACCCCACGCGCCTTTTTCGTGTATAAATAAATATTACTTTTTCTTTAACACAATATTGGGTTGAAAACCCTCCTTTTATAACTGTTTCATGTAGAGGACAAGCACTTTTTGTTTTGTAAGCCTAATCCCTACGTTTTAGCATTTTGTAAGCAAATGAGTTAGTCCCTTTTTTTATTTTAAAACTGTAAAATTTTGGTACTTAAACTACCTTTCTCTTTGCTAAACACGTAGACTTCTAACTGTTTTTGCTTGTGGGAACCGATGGCGTGGCAGAGAGAGAAAATAAGTTTTTATAAAATTAAAAATGCTATAACTTTTAATCTACAATTTAGATATTGGCCAAATTTATATTTTTAGAAAGCTTTTTTCAAGATCTTTAAAATGAGACCAGACAACAATACTAAATTCAAAAAAAAAAATCTTCATAATTAGACTATGAAAACCCATAACTGCTTGCATAATAAAAATGCCTTGCATAGTAAAAAATGATGCAAATTATAATTTGCATCAGCTAAACTTTATTAATTTGTAGCGCTTCGATCAGTTCATTGATCCGGCCATTACTATATATTTTTTAGATTAAGTAGACGACATTCTTTGTTTCTGAATGAGAGTAGGCACTTTAACGTCTGTTGCTAATCCAACGTACTCAAGTAGCTTCACAACGTACCAAGTCTGGTCGATCTGCCACCACTCGAGCCCGTGTCTGGCTGAGAACTCAAAGGCATGGTGATTGTTGTGCCACCCCTCTCCAAACGCTAGCAAACCAATTAACCTAAAAATCCAAAAACATAAAACACAAAATCAATTAATATATAAATTAAGATCGATTAATTTGAATATTTGGCTCTGCTTAGTACACCGTGAATATTCGTAAATGCAAAATTCACAGTTTATCATGTGTTTGTAGATGATTGATGAGGGCATCTAATAACAAATTTTTAGTAGGATTTGTAATGAGTTTACAAAATAAACAATCTAAAATTTTTATTTTTATTTTTTTCTAATTTATAAAATTTTAATTAGCACCTACAAGAATCGTAAATTTTAGCATTTGCGAATATTCACGGTGTACCAAGCAGGACCTTTGATATTTAAAGAGACGGTCGAGTGCGGTGATCCGATGATGAGTTCATTTGAATTAACATTATATGTATATGTATAATTAGTATATACCAATTGTTCTTCGATAAATCTTTGGTCTTCCATGGCTTTTGTCCCCAGGTATGGCAAACCGAATTCACTAGAAAAGTGATGTGATGACTGATTACCATTCTCGCGCCCTGGATGCAATAATTATTTAATTAGTAGCTATTACAATATTTTTTTTTTGGTCGATAAAAAACTTTATTGATTGATAATAAATAATATACAAGACATATACTACAAAATATCAAAGCTCAGCATAGTCTGAAAAGACTACATCCATCAAAACAAAAGAAAAAAGATACTTAAGGAGGTTGAAAAATCATGTCCCTCCACCCAACAATTAAAGCTTCAACCCCACAACCTTTAAAATCCGGTAACCCTTCAACCCAAAAAGCGATCGTTAANCACTGCCTCCACCCAGTTCATTGATCTGTTCTTACCTCTTTATTCCAGGTTACTATCAAAATTCTGATGCACACCGTGATCGCTCGAAAGAATCACGGGACTATGCATAAGCATTAACAGGTCACCGGTTAGCTAGCTTAAGGGTAAGATCATGTTCACAATATATATTTAAATATATTGAAGAGACTGATTTATATATCGGAGTCTCCATGAATGGTATCATTTTCTTTCCCTTCGTCTTTTATAAGACCTGGGGTTAAGTATCGCAACCATTGTAGTTAGTTACTTATATTTTTTATATTGGAGAACGGATTGAAATACATCGTTAATTGTAAATCGTTATTCGTACATTGGATATGGATCCCGTTATATTTATGGTACTACATGTTGAGAATGGATCGGTGTACAACCTTATTTGTACATCGTTATTTTTATATTAATTAGTTGTGGGGCCCACATGGTGAGGATCTAAAGGCTGATTTTTTATGAGAATGATCTACAAGATGAGTAAAATATCCCTACCAAAAATCATATCATTCTAGAAATTGAATAAAAATTAACTGTAAACAATGAATGATAAGAAAAAGAATCAATTTTTAATGGGACTAGCAGTTTTAGAATGATTTGATTTTTGGTGAGGATGATCTACAAGGTGAAGAGAACATTATTAAAAAGTATAAGCCCTTAGATCAAAAGCATGTGAGCCCCACATGCCACTGTACATATAAAATATACAAATAACTCTGTATGTTGATCCGTTCTCCTAAATATTAAGTTTCTCCAATTGAATGCATAAAATGACTAGTTTAATTTCTTCTTTTTTTTTTTGCACAACCACATGTAGATGATGATATTTAGGAGGTGCTAACATGGAAGTCAGATGATGAATTGGATGAGTCCAACTTAGATCTGAGAGAGGTGACTCCGCCTAAATCAAGTAGATGACCGTTCGGAGTTCGTTACGCTGTGGAAGAGGAGATAGGGAGGCCTAATGGGGAAGGAAGCAAAGAGCAGACAGAAGTTAGCCGTAAGAACCCAAGTATGCACTGGAGAGTTATCCCCTTATTGTTCTGTTCTTGTCCTCAAGATAACAGAGAGTTTCCGAGGTGCCAACTAAGGCCCGAAGGTATCTCGTGACGTGCAAGGTGCACATTGGCAAGCTAAATCCAAGAGGCTTTTAGTGATGTGCAAGGTGCACATTGATAGTAATGTGCAAGTGCACATTGTAAAGTGACTTGGTGATGTGCAAGGTGCACATTGGAGAAAGGCTAGGTAATGTGCAAGGTGCACATTAATGGTTGGTGATAAGCATTTTATGATGACCAAGGTGCCCTCACAAGGATGTCCTAGTGAAGGCGCCCTTGTCAAGGTCGCCTAGTGAAGGCGCATCATCAAGGATGCACATTAACCTTTTTTAATTACCAAAGTCACCGTGCTGACGTGACTAATTTGGTGACGTGGCTGTCATCGTGATGACATGGCATGTAGTCATATGTCACGTTGACGATTTCAAAATACTACTATCTACACCACATATGCTATCACGTCTACTCAAACTCTATAAACAGAAGTGACATCTATCTCTGATTTCTGATCTCTTCAAGAAAATCAAATTTTCTGATGATCTCCTTAATTATTTCTCAAACATGAAATCAGTCAGAGGTAATGGTAAAAACAATAAGTAAACATATTAATATGAGGGAGGTTATTGCACCCCCTCTTAGAACACTCCCTTATAACGCCCCCTCCTGTGGGGCCCACATACGATGCATTGAAGGGCTGATTTTTTTTATGGGATGTTCTTCTCAATATGTATATCATCATATTAAAAAATCAGTCTGTTATAAAACTTTTAACCCCCTCAAATTACTTATCAAAAATTGATTACTATTTGACCCCTCAAATAGTTACTAAATAGTTACTAATTTTCAAAGGTTAATTTGAAGGGTTAGAAGTTTTAGAACGAAATGATTTTTTAATATGATGATGTAAATATTGAGAATAACATCCCATAAAAAAATCAGCCCTTAGATGCATCGTATGTGGACCCCACAGAAAGGGGTGTTATAAGGGGGCGTTCTAAGAGGGGGTGCAATAACCTCCCTCTATTAATATTACTAATTATTAAGTACGTACCATGCCCCATATAACATAGGGAAATCCTCCAACAACATACAAAAGAAGCCCAAGTCCAAGTAAATGAAGATAGTACGTGCTTTGAAGAAACCTGTAGTACGCTTGCTTTTGTAAATCCATTACGTTGTTGGCTTCTCCAACCTGCACATGTATACGTACGCAATTCATCAACCCCATCCATCATGCATATCTATATATCTATATCTATATNAGTAGCATCAATCGTGGCAAATGGCAGACCCCTTAAATAAGGTCTGACCCCCTGATCTTTTTTAAAAGCCTCCGTAAAATGGTCCACCACATGGTTCTTAAGCGTTTGAATATCACTAGTTAGCACCCCCTCAATTTCCAATTGTGAAATCTTATTGGACCTCCTTCTTCCCCCTACGATCTTGTGAAAGTACTTGGTGTTGCGATCTCTCTCCTTAATTCCTCTGATTCTAGCCTTTTGTTTCCAATGGATCTCCTCCAAGTCATTGATTTTTTGCATTTCAACCTCTAGAGCTATCCTCCTTCTTTTTTGTGTATCCGACAGGTTATTTGTTTCCTCCATATGATCTAAAATATTAATGTCTTCCTGAATACCTTCCTTTCTCCTGTCCAGACGACCAAAGATGTGTTTATTCCAATCTTTAAGTTTATCCTTCAAAGCCACCATTTTGCATGCCAAAACAAAACCCGCATTTCCAGTAAATGAAAAAGAATCCCACCATTCCTTCATTAACGGTAACAATTTATGATCTGAGAACCACATATATTTGAACCTGAAAGGAGGGGGACCCCAATCATTCCGAATTACAGCTAGTGCAATCGGTCTATGATCAGAAAAGGGTCTATCCAGAACTTCTTGATTTACATTCGGAAAGTGGTCTTCCCATTCATTGGAGATCAAAAATCTGTCAATTCTACTCATCCGACCACCTCCCTGCCTACTGCTCCAAGTGTATTTAGCTCCTTTAAGAGGCAGATCCACCAATTCATTTCTATCAATGAAGTCCGAGAACATTCTCATACTTCTCGTAATTCTACGCCCTCCTTTTCTTTAATTTAGGAATCGAATTTCATTGAAATCTCCTCCCACACACCACAGTGATGGCCATCTGATATGAACATTGTCTAACTCATACCATAGAAAATTTCTATTTCTTTCTTCATTTGGACCATAAACGTTAGTGAGTACAGAAATAAAATCATCAATTCTAGATTTGCATAATAAAGAAATGGAATAATGACCAACAAAAGTATCAATTTTTTCAACAAAATTAGTGTTCCACATCATTATCATACCTCCTGAGCTTCCAATTGCGGGAAGATCAATCCAGTCTAGCGTTCTGCAACCCCACATTTGTTTCACTATTCTGTCGGTGCACCTTTCAATCTTCGTTTCCTGTAGCATTATCACCACTGGTTTGACCTTCTTCAAGTAATTCTTTAATAAACCTCTTCGGCGGGGACAGTTAAGGCCCCTAACATTCCAAGATAGTAGGTTGTTCTTCATTTTGTAACCTTGTAGACCCAGAACCATGACTACCACTTAATTCTCGTGCAACTCTTCCTGAAAACCCTCAGGGTGATCTTGTACAGCTTTGGTGAGGACTCGATCTAAATCTTCAACTGATCCATCAAATCGAAGGCCCACTGCCGGAGCCACCTCCTTAAAATTTGAAAGGATGGTTCGATATTGACGTTTGAAAATCCCTTCCGCTGATCCTGTCGGTAGACTATTAGGGACTACCTCATTATTCAAATCTTCCGTTTGTTTTCTGATTGGGGTTGAGATGTCCTCCACCGATACTTCTGAGACCCGTTCAAGTCTTGTTTCTGATGTTCTGTCCTCAATTCCTTTTGGATCTACTGTTCCTGATAACACCATTACATGTTCGTCAGGAACCATTGATTTCCCCTTCCCGCTATCTCTGTTTGTCCTCCAATTGAAAATTTCTGGCATTAGAACCGCTTGTCTCCCTGCACTCATAAACTCTATTTCAGATCGAGATTTACCAAAACTAATAAAGCTATCCAGGGCAGGTTCAACTCGGTTTTCTGAATCATTATCTGGCTCGTCACTGCCCCCATCAGACTCTGACGATAAGACCACCCCCCATTTTAGCATTTCCGGACCGAAGTAATTATCTGCATTCCTCCAATTGTTTTTCGAGGGTTTCATAAAAGGTTCTTTTTCTTCTGCAAGTGGGTCCCAATACGGGAGACCCGTACTGATCGAGGTTCCATTATTTCCCATTTTTGCTGTGCCCGGCGCATGAATCGAAGGGCCTCCCTTTTGATAACCCACTATCTCAACCCCATCATGATTATTGGCGCCTAATTTTTCAATATTCCTAGTTTCCTTGCTTCCTCCAGCTGTGATTATTAGTGGGTTTAGTCCCTGCACCCTACATGTCCCCATCTCCATCATTAAAGTAACCTCACCAATTGGCAATTCTTTATGTTGGATACATATCCCTGACACGTCATCCTCTTCCACCGGAATACAAACTCGTCTCT
>MVGT01000727.1:30924-54175 GCA_002174775.1 Macleaya cordata
AAAAAAAAAACGAAAATGGGAAGGGAAGAGAAAAGGGATAAAAAGACCGGTCTCTTATGAGAACCGGGTCTTGGAAGATGTTATGAACCGGTTTAATCTATTCCATTAAAACTGTTTTTTAATACCCAATTGGGTCAGAAACTAGTCAGACATTAATTGATGTCAAAAAGATGTTACCAATTGGTGTCCCTGTAGCAATTCTCGTGAAGTTAGATAGATACATGTCTTGGCATATACACAATATATAAATAATGCATATTAATTATGATACAATTTATTATGATAATCTGACCATAACGATCAGTGAATTAAGATTGTTTTATTTAAATGATGAGAAAGTGATGATTAAAAGTGGAATAACACCACGTCGATGATTAGTTTGTACCTAAAGATCTAATTAATATACAGCTTCAATCAACTGACGCATTGTTATTTTTCTAATAAGTAGACGTCGACGACATTCTTTGTTTTTGCATCTCTGAAGGCACTTTGACGTCCGTTGCTAATCCAAGGTATTCAAGTAGCTTCACAAGGTACCAAGTCACGTCGATCTGCCACCACTCGAGCCCGTGTCTAGCCGAGAATTCAAAGGCATGGTGATTGTTGTGCCACCCCTCTCCAAACGCTATCAACCCCATCAACCTAAAAAATCAAAATTAACTTGAGTATTTGATATTAAAAGAGAGAGGCGGGGTGCTGCGTGTTAATTCGAGTCAATATTTAATATGTATAATATAATTACCAATTGTTCTTGGATAAATCTTTGGTGTTCCACGGCTTTTGTCCCCACGTATGACAGACAGAATTCACCAGACAAGCGCTCTGATGCGCGATTGCCATTCTCACACCCTGCATATGTACAATAATTCTTTCATTAATTAATTAGAAACCCACAAATCTTTAAAAAAAAAAAAACCTCCCAGTAGTGTATTTAATTTGTGGGCATCGAACTCAAAACATTCTTGATGAATTCGAAATTAAATATCACTGGGTTGAAAGTGAATCTGGCTAAATTTAATTTGGTTATGAGAGGGTGCTATGAAAAAATAGCTTTTAACCAAACCTGAAAATTATAAAAATATTCAGTTTTGATTTCTAATTTTTTTCAGGTTTGAATTCTAATATGTATAATTTAACCTCAATTTTGCAGCAAAGAAAAGCAGTTTATACCACGGTTTTGGGGATAACTGTGGTTGAAGTCATAATAAAGACCATATAGCTTGTTATAAAATTGTGGTTTAAAATGTTACCTTAGATCACAGGTTTTTCAAGAACTATGTTTTAATTCATGCTATTGAACATAGGTTTATGCAAAATTGTGTTCTAACGCCTACTATAAACTATACGTTTAGACTGTGGTCTTTAGTAGGCACTTTTAATCACAGAGATGGATCAACCACAGATCAAAAGATTTTAGACCACAGTTTAAAACTGTGTTCTAAAGTTTTTTTTTTTTTTTTTTGTTGAAGTGGTGGCTGAGCATACCAACTTTGGTGCAGATTTTTCCTTGCGAGGAAGGAAATCTTCCAATTATTCCTATTTGGGTTTGCCTCTTGGGGGATTTTAGAAGTGTGAGAAACCATATCACTGAAAGAATGTCTAGGAAGCTTGCTCCATGCATGGAGGAGGAAATACTTGTCTAAAGATGGTCTGTTAAATTTTCTAAATATTCCGTGCACTTACTATGGAAAAAAAAAATCATTCCTGATTTTCTGTGGGGTGAGTACTGAAAACAAGAAGAAGATGCATTATTGGTTTTCTTGGAAGAAAATCTGCAACCCTATGAAGCAGGGAGGTTTTTGGTATTAAAGAGATTAAATGAATCAGGCTCTCTAAATAAGAAAACAGCTAGGACGATATGGTTTTTGGTATTAAAGAGATCTTATGGGAGGGAACTGTGTGGAGAAAGATCATGATCATGAGAAAAAATTAATACGTTAATTTATTATTAATTACTAATTAATTATTAATTAAGTACGTACCATGCCCCATATAACATAGGGAAATCCTCCAACAACATACAAAAGAAGCCCAAGTCCAAGTAAATGAAGATAGTACGTGCTTTGAAGAAACCTGTAGTACGCTTGCTTTTGTAAATCCATTACGTTGTTGGCTTCTCCAACCTGCACATGTATACGTACGCAATTCATCAACCCCATCCATCATGCATATCTATATATCTATATCTATATCTATATATATATATGCCAGAGAGAGAGAGTGAGATTGATCTAGCTAGAGAAAGTATATATCAGACCTTTTCATTGACATAATTGTGATGGAAGAGCCAGGTGATGTGGGAGAACCAAAAGCCTTCAATGGGGCTATGTGGGTCTCGATCAGTATCAGTGAACTGATGGTGGTACCTGTGATTGCTTACCCAAAAGATTGGATCTCTCTGTTGAAGTATTAATTAATTAATGCAACACAAAAATTACTGATCGAAATTAATTGAAGATATCATTTTTTTTATCGTTTGAAATTAATCACAAATAACTCACTAGGATTATTACAAATATGATCAGATCTCTTCCTGTTAGGATTCTTTTTATTATTAATAAAATTTTCCTTCGAACGTCGAGGTTCCAAAAAATATATAAAAAATAAAAAAAATTATGTAGTAGTACCTGTCCAGCAAGAACTCCACAATAAGCAAAGAAGTACTCAAGCCATTTTGGGAGCTTAAAACTCCTGTGAGTAAGGTTTCTGTGGTAGGAAAGAGTAATCCCAAATGAAGTCACCACAAGAAGCATGAATGCAACCCAAAATGCATCCCAACTAAAGTTGAAAGGAGCAAATAAGATCACTATGTGTTCCAATACTCCTATTCCAAAGTGCACTGCATCATGTAAAGCCCATTTTCTTTTCCAAAATACCACCTGCTGCTGCTGCTGCTGCTGCTTTCTCCTCCTCATGCTAGCTCCTTCATCATCAGCAATAGCCTTGGTCATGATCTGATCTCCTTTACTACTGCTTCTCTACTTCTCTACTTAAGAGTAATTAATAATTAAGATGCATCATGATGAAGATCATCAAGATTACTCATCTTGTTTTTTCGCCACTCATTAATGGCAGGCTCACACAAAATAGCTTTTGTTTTTAATCACTAATTAGTGGTAGTAAGAAGTAAACCTTTAATTTTGTGGCCTTAAACCCACTAAGTGGTAGTAAGTGATTGGAAATAGCTTATTACTACTTAATGGGTTTGAAGCCCAAAATTAAAAAATTTCCTCTTACTATCACTAGTTAGTGATTAGAAATAAAGAATATTTTTTATAGGCTTGCCACTAGTTAGAGGCAAAAAAACAAATAGACTATTAGTGCCATCTAATTATATAAATTAGTTGAAATAAATAACTTGACACATTAAAAAATAAAAAAAAAGAATTATAATTAATTAACTACTCTTTTTACATTAAATAATTAATATAACTAAGAAAAAACAAAAAAATATTAAGTAAAAAAATAATTCAATATATAGATTATCAAGCACGTTTTTTAAACATGTAAATAGGAGGGATTTTTTTGAAACATATTAAATAATTAATAACTAATAAAAATAGAAAAAAAATTAAGTAACAAAATAATAAATGAAAAAATATATAGATTATCAGCGCGTTTTTTAAACATGTAAATAGCAGGGACTTTTTAGATAATTTAATTAGAGAAAATTGTCAAAAACTCATTTTTATAGCCGCCTAATACCATTTACTACACAAATTTTTATCTTTTATACAAAAACTCATATTTGAAAATTATATATCGATTTACTCACTTTTTAATATCAAAATATCCAAAAACTCTATTTTGGTGTACTTTTAGTTCCAATTATACTCTTATTTGGTCTTTTTATGTCATTATAAAGGCGTATAGGTAGAGGAGAGAGAAAGTTTATTATTTTTTATTTTTAAACTTTAAATTATTATATCTCTTAAACTAAAAATAAGATTTTGACAAATTTTATATATTTAAAAAGCTTTCATTGAGATCTTCGAGATGAGATCAGTCAACAATATTTTTTTGATAAAAAAAATAAAATAAAAAATATTACGAATTTTTTGAAAAGATATTTTTGCAAGCGGTTTTTAATATCATATTTCGACAAAATTTATATATTTAGAAATAACTAGTCGAGATCTTCACTTTTTATTTTGATGTTTTTTGTTTTTGAAGCATAAAAATTCGAATTTGGATACAAATTAGTTAAAACGTACTAAAACATAGTTTTCGGTTTCCAAAATGCAAAAATATTTTTTTTACTTTTTTTTGTCAAAGTAGTAGTATGTTTATTTGTACAAAAATATTTTTACACTTTTTTTTTTGTCAAAGTATTAGTATATTTATTTGTGTAAAAATATTTTTGCATACAGTTTTTAGTAACAGATTTTGACAAAATTCATATATTTAGAAAGCACTCGTCGAGATCTTTACTTCTTCTTTTGCTATTGCCTGATTTTGAAGCATGAAAATTTGAATTTGATCCAATTTAAATAAAAAAAACTAGTTAGAAACATAGTTTATAATATGTAAATTTTTTTTTTTAGAAAAAAAATATTGTTGACTAGTCTCATATCGAAGATCTCAATGAATGCTTTCCAAATATATAAATTTTTTAAAATACTTATTTGTATTTTAAAGCTATAATATTTTTTATATGAAAAATAAAATACAAAAAAGTAGTTAGTTAGAGGGCAGATATGTCTTTACACTTTATTTTTGAGTTTTTGGCTAATTTGCAATGTTTGTGTAGGTTTTAGATCAATTTTTTTTTTGATACAAGTGTGACTATTGCCCGAATTACATGGCTTTGAAACACCGCAAGTAGGTGAGGACTGATCACATAACTGTCATAAACATACGAAAGACAAAGAGAAGTCGCCCCATAACAGCGAGAGAAAGTCGCCTAGTAACGGCGAAGAGAACACCCCAAACGGGTATCTACACATACATACATCTATATATATACTACATAGAAATTACATGGGCCTCACTCAATGGTAATACCACAACCAATGAGTTTTGAACCCAAGACCTCCAAGTTAAAAGGAGGGATACCAACCACCAGAGCAAGTGGTTGCTGGAGGATCAAAATATTATTAAAAAGTAGTTTTTGGTCATTCCCCCATTATAAGGGGTGGGACGTCGTTGAAGAGGGTTCTTTTTATGAATAGTATAGATATAGATAACACGCCCAAACTGACTCTCAAAATGTTTGCCTCGCATACGGGATTCACATGAAGATGGTCCAAGGAATATTTATTCTGAGATTATTAATTAATCTCGTCAATGTAGAGATCGTTTTCACCAAAATATTATTTCATTCTAAATTTTATAATCGGTAGTGCTAGGGTTACCAAAAAACCTACAAAATAATCTACAGAAAAGAATAATTTTAGGTTTGATGCAAATCACGAGGGTATATAACGCAAATCACGAGGATGTGTGAATACACATCAGATTTCAATTCTGTAGGTTTTTCTGTAGGATTCTGCTGTAAGTGTAGTATTATCCTTTTATAATCCCTTCATCTACACGATGAAATTTTGAGCAATTAAAATTTACTATTAAATTCTTTACATTATAAATTTTAGAAGGATGATCTGATTAGATTAGATGATCCTTGAATAAAATTAACCTTTGAATCGTTAGCTCCACTTACAAAATAATCATTGAGAGAATCAGTTTGGAAATAGAAAGAGAGACCACCTAAATTTTTTTTTTTGAAAGAGATAAAATGATTCCATTGAAAAAAGATGCAAAGACAGCATGAAAGAGATTACAGGTGAAAAGCCACAAATTAAGGCCTAAACAGGAATTACAAATTAATCAAACTATCCTAATCAAAAATAAAATCTTCAAACCACAAATTCACAAAAGCTTACAGTGCACGTCATAGTGTTTGATTGAGTAAAATTACTCTAAATAGAAACAAAGTACTGTACGTAGTATTACCCATTTTGGGTGCCAGTACTGCCAAGTGCTCGATTTCCATGTGATTACGCAAACATCATGTACTTTTTTTTTATCAGAAAAGAGTCGAATGATATTTTTAGAAAAAAAAAAAAATAATAATTACAAAACTACAAAAATACAGATGGCAAACATGATGTACTCCAAATCCTCATGCCCCAAATTTCCTCTCCCATCTCCATCCCCTAGTTAGAATATCGCCACCAGTCCTCCCCTTACTAGTTATTAAACAACCACTTTTAACCTCAAATTAATTCTAATAACTTTAACAAAAATTAATTAAAATAAAAATAAATTAATTAATTTTATTTTTGGCCATAACTACTCACTTCACCGTCCATTCTATTTTTTTTTTCCTCCATTAATCAAAATAAGAAAAAAATTATTTTTTCTCTTATCTTCTATTATCTTATCTATCGTGATCCTCCCTTCCACGTCGTCAGCTAATGGAGATGGTAACAAGCTATAAATTTTTCATTCATCTAGTTTCAAATCAAATGATTTCAGATCTGAGTTTCACAACACAAAAATAAATCACATACTACTTTCAAATCTCTTAATCATTTGTTAATTATCCTCGAGATCAATTTCAAAGTTTCTTCTTCTTCTTTCCTTTTTTTTTAATCTTAAAAAGTCAAATTAATTTCTTTTTTTTTTAATCTTAAAAAGTCAAATAATTAAAGAGGTTAAAGTTCTATAAAGCAGCTTAGTTGAATTGAAAATGTAATTTAATTAGATATTGAAACATAACAAGGAATTTTGTTAGATTTTTTGTATGTTTCGATGTGTTGTAATTGGGGTTTTGAAAAAATTAGATCTATATATACTCAAAATAACTTTAGTTTTTTTAATTAATTTTTATTTAAAATTAATAAAGTTAACTTAGAATTTAAAATGGTTAATTGGATTTTTTTTTTTTGGTCAAGGTTAATTGGATATTTAATAGCTAGTAAGTGGAGGGCACGGTATTCTAGCGGATAGAGAGTGGACAACGAATTTGGGGCAAGAGGGACTGGCGACTATAACTCCCTTGATAAAGGTTATTTAATTGATTAGACCTATACTTTATTAATAAGTTTAGAGTATCTCTTTTGAAAATGGATGCGATTAGACCTGGTAAAATCAACCCTAATTCCACTCATTCTCTCTATATATAAAACTTTAGTTAAGTCTTCATTAAAGCTCCATTTTAATTCTATTTGTTCTCTCTTAATTAAAACATATTTCTTCTCCATCTTAATTACAATTCAATTAAGAAAAATTAAAATAATAGAGAAGATTAATATAATTAGGGTTATTAGAGTTAGGGTTAGGGCTAGGGTTAGAGAAATTGACCCGTTTAATAAACGGGCTAGGGTTAGGGTTGAGGCTTCCTAGCTCAAAAACCCACCAACCCTAGCCCGTTGCCAGGTCTAGATGCGATTGTACAAAAACGACGTCAAAATTACATTCATGCAAGACTACCTTCATCAATAATCCCATCGTTAATCCCGTCGTTAACGGTTGATTGGTTGTTAGGCCTTGTTTTACTCTTTGTAACTAAAACAATAGTATAGGGGTAACGTTCTTGCTATAGAACTTCGTAGTCTCGCTTCGAACTACGCTCTGGCATTTCCGCTCTAAAGGGATTTTTCAACTTGAGACATATTTTTACTGGCCGCTCCAACGTTCCTGCTCCACACTTTGTTTATTTAGGTTGTGCTAAACTAAGGCACACCCTCATGTGCCCAATATCTTGCGTCTTTTCTCTTCCCCCTATATGTGCTACAAGTGTGAGTTGGCAACCTTCTGACAAACCTATTGTGCTCCCGCATATGAGTTAGCAATCTTTGCAAGTGTGATTTGGTTATTCTCTTCATAAACTCACCCCCACACAAACTTCTTAATGTTTTGCAATTAACAATGCATTTATACTTTTTTTACATTGTCCTCAGAGACCCACATGAGGTAGAGATCGGCGGCACAAAAATTAAACATTAGATCATCTTGATTAAGCTACCCTCATTACGGAGTGTAAGAATAAGACATGCATAAAAATATAAAAAACTGATTGGGTGGAATTAATTTGCTAGATTGGGCGGAGGAAAGAGCAAAAAAATGGACGGACGGCCGGACACAACCTTTACTGCTCAACTTGAGCCGCATGGGAGTCATGTCTAAGTCCTTGGAGACGACTCATGGATCCCACACATGATAAGATCATCCTAACAAAAGTTAGTCATTGGATCATATTTGAGTGCACCCTAAAACAAGTGTAAGTAGAGTGTAAAACTGAAGTGAGTTATATATTATAACTAAAGGAAGTTACGAGTACTTTTCAAAAAAGTGACACGGTTCCAGATTTATTAGAAGCCTCATATATAATATAGATTTAATTATCCTTTTTTTCTTAAAAAACAATTATATACCAAAAATTTTTTACGTGGCGAGGAGATTGATTAGGGGAGATTATGACATACTACTTGTACAACCACTTGCTCTGTCGAGGGTTTATAACTATAGAATATATTTATTTTTGTGAAGAGATGAATTTGTTTTTAATAATCAGATCAGTAATTAAATGCTAACGAGAATTGAAATCTGTCTACAACAACAATAAACACCACCAAGTACCAACTGTGGTAACTAGCACATACAATCTGCAAGTAAGGTGTTCGAGCGACCAGTGGATTTTTTATGATCTGGTTTTAAACTAGGATTCTGTGGTTAACGGTACGTTGATGGCTTGTTAAGCCTTGAGTTCATTGTTGTACTAGGCTACTGTGACGGGCTTGGACTTCCAACCCCACAGACTAAACAAATCCCCATCGCTACTTATGACATTAGGCTTGTCTTTTGGATTAGAAGCCCAATACCTTGACACTACGCTACCGAAGAGGAAAAGTTAGATGTGATCAAGTTAATGGGACGTTTTATAGGCAGGCCCCAAAATCTTATTGGCAACCCCCCTCTATAGGCACCACCAATTTGTCACATAATCTTATCGGCACCCCCATTCTTATTGGCAGCCTCCATTGTGGTCAAACTAGTTGGACCACAAAATTGCCCTAATTTTTTAGTCTTCCTTTGTGAGACTCAAAAACTGACTGAGAGGAACGATAGAGAGAGAGAGAGACAATAGAGAGAGAACGATAACGAGAGAAGAAGAAGAGCTGTGAATGATAGACAGACTCCGAGAAGGAGAAGGGGAAGAAGAAGAAGGAGAAGGAGAAGGAGAAACGCAGATCGACTGGTATGTTTTTTTTTTTTTTGAACTGTTTTGCTTTTATTTACAATGAAATCGGAACTGTTTTGCTTTTTTGAACTGTTTTGCTTTGGTTCCCGCGAAGGCCATTTTTTTTTTTTTTGAGTTAAGATAGCTTTTAGGTAGTTTTTTTAGGGTTTTGAAAACCGGGACTGTGGATGTATAATTTATATATACCCGGGATTTACTTCTATTTTAAAATAGAGAGAGGATATATGACCCCTTCTATATGGCCCAATCTTAACCTCTCCATCCTGACCGCTACTTTTTGATTATGTGTACGATGAGATGAGAAGTTGATGTGGCGACCCAATTACTACACTTTAGTCGACTACATGGCTTGGCTTGGCTAAAAAGTACAATCGCTTTCCAACTCTTTTTTTTCCACACTCANTGACTGATGACCTGATGTGTTTGAAAATTTCGAGGGGCCAAGCCGAATAACCCCGTTAGCCGACTAAAAAAGAGAGGAAGAGTTGCCACATCAGTGATAGATCCGAGCGTATACCTATCCCTAAATGAACGGTCAGGATGGAGAGGTTAAGATTGGGCCATATAGAAGGGGTCATATATCCTCTCTCTTTAAAATAATAAATAGCCAATATAAATGGTTTTGGTTGTAGGTTTTTGTGTAGAACCTGCGCAGTATGTAGCTTTGGGCTTTTGGGTATAGTAGGTGATTAATGTTTTGTGAATGCTACTGAAACTCTGGATTTGCGTCTCAAATAATACCTCAGATTATAAAATTCGATTTTAGATCGAAATTATGCCCTGCACTAATTTTATAATCTGAAGTATTATTTAGAGTATAAATTTGAGGTTCGTGTAGCACTACTCCCTAATTGTTGTGCGCACATGAGCTCACTTTAAAGGTTACATGACCCCGTAAAACTACCTACATGCCCATCTATTTAACGAGTTTTACTAGAATAACACCGGAATTTGACACCAGAATATTACATCTACTTTTTAAAAGTGGTACGAGGGGCTGAAATGGAATTAATGTTTTTTCAACAACTGTTATGATTGGTTTCCATCCAATAAAGTAAGCAGATGTAATCTTTGATGTCAAAATCTGGTGTCCTTGTAGTAATGCCCTCTATTTAACTTGGGCCAACTCAAGTTTAAATTGTTGGGTTAGTTAGACACGTGTCATAATCCTATTTGTTACTGATTTTCAACTAATTTTTTTATAGAGTTTGATATTTTAAAGTGTCAATAATACAATAAACTCATTTAATCTAATTTATATTAAAAAAAGGCCGTGGATATTGCTACCCAACTTTTTACTATAACAATACAACTTTTTGTTGAATTATTGGTCGTTAACCTAGAACCGCACAAATTTTAAAAAAATGACCTATCGGTAGCCTAAAACCGCCAAATCATTTTGTAATTGTGTTGTCTGCCATACATAACCGACAAGATATTTTGTATTTTGTGTTTGTGAATTAAATAGGTGATACTAAATAGGTTATTATCCTAAAAAAAATGAAAGTGGCTATTAAGCCCCATGTTAAAGAGCTCAATTAAGGCCCCGCTTCCAGAACCGTTTGATCAGTTTTAGTAGGTGGTTAGATCTACCGATGATGATGATGCACGTGGGCCTTTGCCCCAAGACCTCCTAGGATATGGGAGGGACACCAATCTAATACAAATAAACCTTGTAACTATTTTGTATGAATGAGCTTGTACGCGGATCTTAACTCTATACACTATATACTCAGATATGCACAATGATACACAGTTGCTCCGATGCTCCCACTCTGGTTAGTTAGGGTAGAATGAACATTTTTCACCTACATTATTCTACACTCCGCTCACATGTCTACACTCCGCTTACATGCCTGCAGTGGGGTCAATATAGAGATATGATCTAAGGGTTGTTTTCTTTTTGCGAGTATAATTTCTTCATCCTTGAATCGTCTCTATAATCTTGCCTTGGATCGTCTCTATGTAGGACCCATAGATTGGTGTAAACCAGTGTACAAGAATAAGTATAGTGTAAACAACCACTTAATTCGGTTGGTTTGCGTCCCTCCCTATGACTTGGGAGGTTGTGGATTCAAACCTAAGTAACCAGTGCGCGGGTCGGAGCGGGAACGAAAGTGGGAGCGGGAGCGTCGGAGCGGCCGATTAAAAAATGTTCTTAGTTCTAAAGTACCTTCGGAGCGGGAGCGTCGAAGCGTAGTTCGGAGCGGGAGCGCGAGGTTCCGGAGCGGGAGCGTCACCCCTATACCAAGGTTTCGGTTACTAAGATTCAAACCTTACAGGCCGTAGTATTGCCATAAAGTTTAGCCCATGTAATTAATTATGTTAAAATTGGTAGTTTATCTTCGATCGTGGTGGCAAATTTCTCTTCGTTCGTAGTGACGACTTCTCTTTGTCCTTGGTGGCAACTCCTTTGATAATCTTGGCAGTGTATCTGCACTTCTTACACACCCATTGCTAGTGATTAGCGTCTTATTGGTGTATTTTCGCCTTGTCATTCCAATTAGGGCAATAGTCCCATTGGACCAAAAAAAAAATTTAAAAAAATAATATTTATCTTCTCCTCCAAAAAAATGTTGTGTACTCTTCTAATCATGCACTTAGTAACCGAAACCTTGGTATAGGGGTGACGCTCCCGCTCCGGAACCTCGCGCTCTCGCTCCGAACTACGCTCCGACGCTCCCGCTCCGAAGGTATTTTTGAACTAAGAACATTTTTTAATCGGCCGCTCCGACGCTCCCGCTCCCACTTTCGTTCCCGCTCCGACCCGCGCTTTGGTTACTTAGATCATGCATTCACTTAATTAATATAAATCGAGCATATCCCTCAAAAAAAAATTAAAAAATAAAAAATCAAGCATAAGAAACAAGTGTTAAACCAAGTCATCACTTGTAACATCAGTATTCATTGATCCATCATTATTATTTTTGAGAATAAGAAGACAACATTCTTCGTTTTTGATTCTCAGAAGGCACTTTGACGTCTGTTGCTAATCCTACGTATTCAAGTAGCTTCACAATGTACCAAGTCACGTCCATCTCCCACCACTCGAACCCGTGTCTAGCCGAGAACTCAAAGGCATGGTGGTTGTTGTGCCACCCATCTCCAAACGCTATCAACCCCATCAACCTGAAAAACCAAAAACAAATATAAAAAATCAATCATCGATCGAATATTTGATACTAAAAGAGACATGAGGTTGTGTGTTGATTCGAATTAATACCAATTGTTCGTGGATAAATCTTTGGTTTTCCATGGCCTTTGTCCCCACGTATGACAGATCGAATTCACCATAAAAGTGCCATGTTGAGAGGTTACAAGTCTTACGCCCTGGATGTATCAATCAATTAACTAATACAGTAGTGTAAAACATTTGGTACATTTTCTACAACATAAATCAATAACCATTTACTTATCCATACAACTTACTGATGAATTAAGTCACTAAAGTCGGTCTGTTTGTTCTGTTTTCTAGTTAGTTAACTATTTTTGTGTTGAAGTTTGTTAAGATTCTCCAACTGTAAAATGAGAGATGATTATGCCAATTGTACACAACTGTCATTTGTACTCAATCTTGATCTATATATTTAGAAGTATCATGTGTCTCTGATTTCTAATCCTCAAGCAGAAAATCAGAGCATTAGCCAACTCTCCTTCTTGCTCAAGACATAGCAGTATGCATAGGATATGAAAAAGTTGATGATCATGATCGACCTAAAATTAAGATGCAAGATCCATAAATGAATGAAAAAGGTTATAAGTAATGATAATTATACCATGCCCCAGATAACGTAGGGAAGTCCTCCCACCACATACAAGAGAACCCCAAGTCCAAGTATATGAAGACTGTACGTTCTTTCAATAAACCTGTAGTAGGCTTGCTTTTGTAAATCCATTACATTGTTTGCTTCTGCTCCACACTGCACATATATGATGTATCATGTATATTGAATAATAAATTTGATTTTGGGCCCAAATGTAATTAATTGAGTTATGGGCCAAATTAAGACTGATCAATTAATCAAGTGTTGTGAGTTATAAGTTGGTTTTGAGCCTACTAATTATTAACTTTGATTAGCTTTGGGCCTACTAAATTAATAGGTCTATGTCCACAGAGTAATTGTCTTTAGAAAATGACTAGAATTGTATGGCTCGAGGCTAATGTCCTAAAATGGCATCGGGCTTCAAACTAAAAAGATCAAAATGAAATCTGTGTTACAGAGCTGATTAGATCTACAAACAAAGATGAAAAAAATGCACCGAAACTCAAAACAGATGAATTTTAAACAGTTATAAAATATTAATGAAAGTATTTTGCATGAGATTGACTCTACAACTAAAACATATCATCACCATATTTTCACAAAAAAAAAAATGTTATAAATCGATTTTTTTTTTTTACATACCTAGGGTTTTTCTCTTTGTGTCGTTTGGTTTTTCATTATCTTCTTCCTATTCTCCTTGTCATTCTTCTTCCCCTCCTCCTTTCGCTTTTTCTAACTCAAGCTCACCAAAAAACACCCAAAATCCATCTTATGGAGTTTTGGAGGGCTTCTAGGAAGCTCAAACGAGTTTGACTGAAATTAGGGGATGCCAACAAGATTGGTGCCCGCCAACAACAACAACAAATGCATTTTGTGGGGCTGTCTACAACTGGAGCCTGCCAATCAGATTTTGGTAGGTGCTTTTAAATCTCCAAAAAATGTATAAGTCTAGAAATATCTCAGTTAAGGTAATTTGTTGGGAGCTAGAAGGTGGATGTAGTAAATGAGGTAGCTATAACCACCTCATGGAACCTATAGATAGGAGAAGTGTTTAGCCATTTTGTACAACAAATCAAATTTGAGAACTCAAGTAAGCAAAACCATTATCTACACATATTCTCTATTCCACCTTTGTCCCTTCTAAAATATTAGTTTCTCTGTACTTATTACTGAGTTAGAAACCCCTCTTATTCCTAACTTATGATATATTCAAACATGCAAATATTCAACTTCATATATCTACTGTAAAATATATAAACATGAGACAGAAAGAGAGAGATAAAGACCTTTTCAATGAAATGATTGTGATCGAAGAGCCAGTTGATGTGGCTGAACCAAAAGCCTTCAATGGGGCTATGTGGGTCTCGATCAGTATCAGTGAACTGGTGGTGGTACCTGTGAGTGCTTACCCAAAAGATTGGATCTCTCTGTTGAAGTAGTGCAACAAAATACAACAAACAAACAAATTAACAAACAAAAAGATTGGATCTCTCTTTCAAACAAACAAATTAACAAAAAAAAAAAAAAAAGATTGGATCTCTCTGTGGAGAAAAGTCCCACGTGGGAAGATGAAAGCCTTGCAAATCAAATATAAAAATCCTGGGTCACTCCACCCATTGCCACTTGGTTTTGAGTTGGATGCCAACAAACTTAATACAATATCAGAGCAAGCCCACACATGAAAGGCTCAAAGGCCACACGTGCTCCACGTCACCCAATATAATTCTACTTATCAAGCTCAAAATAAAGGCTCAAAATAAAACCCAGAGGGGGGCGTGTTGAGAATAGTCCGAAAATTGAAAACTTTGCAACCCAATATATAAAGATCATGGAACTTTTGTGGACATTGAAAATATCCACAACTACACATGGGACTTCTAATGTCCACAACCACACTCATAGACAATCTATGGACATTTTCAATATCTACAATCACTGTTGCATTCCCTTGGGCCATCAGAAAAGGTGAAGCGATTCGGAATGATTCCAGAACCGGAGTGGCATAAACTGCAAAGCCCTTCCTAGCAATAGAATTCCCATTAGCTTCTCTAGACCCGTAGGCAGCATCATCTCTATCAGCTAGTTAGCTAGCCGACACACCCTTAGATTTACAACCACACCCCCTTAGATTTCATATGTGCATGAATGTCCACCAATGTCCCAATTGACTACCCCGTTAATACTCTCAATATATATTCACCTAAAATCATAGGGAATTTAACTCAATACCTAGATTCAAAACCCCTAACCTATCTTACCGAACGAAAGAAGAAATTAAAACAATCAAGAGATCGAGAGATCTCTAGTTATTTTTACACCATCAGTAGTCAAATCTCTTTGATGATAGAGAAACCGGCCCAATCCAAATCCAAAGAAACTAGTAGCAGCTAGCTAGTTAATAATTTATATATGTATATATATTACCTGTCCAGCTTGAAGACCACAATAAGCAAAGGTGTACTCAAGCCATTTTGGGAGCTTGAAACTCCTGTGAGTAAGGTTTCTATGGTATGAGAGACTAATCCCAAAAAGTGAAGTCACCACATGGAGGACCACTGCAACCCAAACTGCATCCCAAGTAAAGTAGAATGGAGCAACCAAGATCGCTGAGTGCACCAACAATACTGCTCCCAAGTTCCCTAAATCCAGTAAAGCCCATTTTCTTTTCCAAAATACCACATCCTGCTGTTGCTGCTTTCTCCTCTTTCTCATGCTACCTGCTCCTTCATCAGCAGTAGTAGCCACCATGACGATGATGATAATGATCTGATCTCCTTTACTGCTGCTGCTGCTACTGCTACTGCTCTAGATCTACTTCTCATCAACTCAAAATAACCGTACTTCGCACATTGGGTTGAACGTGGGAGCGACTTCTGCAATTAAAAGACAGGCTGTACAACCATCGGTCTCTTCAAGGTAAATTAATAAAATTATACCTGGCACCTAACTAGATATTATACTGACGTGACTCGTGTCCAATTTTGGAAAAAAACAATATTAGATTCAAGAAAAAAATGGCCAGACCAGACAATACTAAAAAAAAACAAACCACAATGTTACAAAATTCAGAACTTATCACAATCAAAAATTTAAGAGTCTTTTACCCTATGGACCCCAAAGTTGTACATCAATTACATTTACTACCTTGAACTTAAAACAACTCTCCATAAACCTTACTTTTTGAAGTTGCTTACAAAAACTACCTTAACTTTTTAAAATTCCACATTTGCCCTTCATTATTTCTCTCCTCACCCACCTGCCACCCCCATTCACCGATGGGATTGACTTGGCCGGAAAAAATATCCAAGGGCATATCTCTCACTTCTCTTTCTCTCCCTCCCACTCTATCTCTCTCTTCCCCCACCCCCATTACGGATGGGATGACCTGAAAATTTTTTCCAGGTCGTACCATATTGCTGCTGTTAAACTCCTAGGGATGAATGCAATTACAAATTTTCACATCAGTAACTACTACAAAGAGGGTTCAAAGGAATTGGATATTCTCTCTATTCAAACTACAGAGGAAGAGCTCCCCACAGTGACAGTGAGTAGGTTCAAATTATCTACAACTTGAATGAGAGAGGAGGTTCAAATGTGAACTATTTGTATTTGCTCATCTTGTCATGGCTAATGCCGTTTATAGTACATTACCCATCCTGTTCTAGAAAGTCATAAGAGATAATTTTGTTCTTTAATTTAAAAAGTTTAAAAGTTCAATACAATGCTCAGAGATTATTCAATTAGCAAAACTCCAAAGCAATCTCTTCTTCTCTTCAATAATGTAAGAGTTAAAAGGAATTTTGTGTTTGAGCTTTTCATCATGGAATAATTATCCAGTTTGGGTTTGAGCTTTTCATCAATGTGAAAACTCTCTGGTGCATTTTTATTGTTTCCGTAGGAAACTTGAAATTGCCCACCAACTGTTTGATGAGTTTCCTGAAAGAGATTTGGTTTCGTGGAACACTATGATGAGTAAGCAAATTCGTCGTCTAAAAAAAATTAAGAGAGATGGCCAACCTGGAAAAAAAATTCAGGTCATCCCATGGGTGATGGGGTGGGGAAGAGAGAGAAAGGGGGAGAGATAGAGTGGGAGGGATAGAGAGAATTGAGAAAGAGATGGGTAAATGTGGAATTTTTAAAAGTCAGGGTAGTTTTTGTAAGCAACTTTAAAAAGTAAGGTATATGGAGAGTTATTTTAAGTTCAAGGTAGTAAATGTAATTGATGTGCAACTTTGGGGTCCTTAGGGTAAAAGACTCAAAATTTAATGTAACTTACCTTTAGAATTAATACCAATTCAACTTTGCCCCATTCCAAGATGCCAACTTTGTCCCCTTCCAAGATGCCAACTTTCTCCCCTGAATTTATGGTTTTCGTCGTCGCCATCACTGTTTTCCTTTTATTAATAAAGATTAAAATGCCCATCAAGTAACCTAATTTTTTTATTACCCAAACTGCCCTGAACCCTAATAAAGTCCTCTCTTTCTCTCTGATTTTAGTGAAAACCAGAAACCCCCATGAAAATACCATAATCCCTAATTAAAACCACCACCTCCATCTCTCAAGCTTGATGATTAAATAGAAGTTAACATGCAATCCAAATAGTAGACTTAATAAGTAGCCGCCATTAATGGATACTGTAAACCATCGTCTAATTGTCGAGCTAGCATCTCGAGGTCCATCGCACGGTTTGGACTGATGATGATCGATGGAACAGATCATATTTCTAAGCCGCTCTTCTTCCATTGGTTGATCAAGTTTCTGGTTCAAAACCCACGAAGCTATTGAATCCATGAATCAAATAATACGGTTTTTCCCCCAAATCTGAAGTCCCAAATTGAATTCCAAAACTCCCAATATCACTTCTATCACAGCAGAAAACAATCACTAATACCCTAATTGTTGCTTTGAAACACAAAAACCACTAGAAACCATCTGAGGATAAAATAGGGACTTTTTTTTTTGGTCTTCTATTTTTCCACCAAATTTAAGATCTCAACTACCAACTGGGTCAAGCTTAGATAAAAGTAGATCTCACGCACAAAAACGTGAAGTTACCTTCTTAAATTGTTGTTGAATCATTCCGGAATAATTTTGGGGGATTTTTCCGATGGAAAAAAGTTTGCTTTGTATTGATTTTAAATTGTGGTTCGAGTGATCTAACTGTTCTTGTGATGCAGTTGCAGTGTGTTGCGAGAGAAACAGAGATAGAGACAAAATTTTGATGAAGAGGGGTTTCGAGCTACGAAACATCCATTTTTTTGGTAGACCATAACTTAAATGAGTCCTCATTTTTCTTCTTCTTCAATCACTCTCTCTCTCTCTGCCTTTCTCTCCCTTTCTTCCTTTTTCTCTCTTTCATTCACTTCCAAATCATCGACCAGGTGGTGGCGGATTCCGACCGGTTGGTGGTGGCAGTAGTTTCGGGAAGGCAGAAAAAAGGGGTTTCGTTTTCAGGTGGAGGAATCCTCGATGTAATTTACACCAATAAAGCTTTTTGGCCCGACCGTTTTACAAAATCTGTGCCGACCCTTATGCAGCAATCCACCACTTTTCCCTTCATAGACCTGGCAACGGGCTAGGGTTAGGGTTGGCGGGTTTTCGAGCTAAGCAGCTTCAACCCAAACCCTAGCCCATTTATTAAACGGGTTAATTTCTCCAACTCTAGCCCTAACTCTAGTAATCCTAACCCTAATTCTAATAACCTTAATTATATTAGTATTCTCTATTATTTGATTTTTATTAATTGAGTTTTAATTAAGAGAGAGAAGAAATATATTTTAATTAAGAGAGAATAAATGGAATTAAAATAGAGCATTAATGAAGACTTAAATAAGGTTTTATATAGAGAGAGTGAGTTGAATCAAAATGATTTTATCAAAATCTTAATTAATGCTTGCTTAGGCGGGTTGGCTGGTTGGCTCGTGGGTTACACAAATCAACCCTATTTTTTGGCGGGTTGAAAAACCCCAACCCTAGTTCGACCCATTTAATTGGCGGGTTGAGTTAGGGCTGGATTATTAGGGTCGAGTTAGGGCCAGGTTAGGGTTGATATTGCCAGGTCTACTCCCAAAAGTGTTATGAGGGGGTTTCTAACTTATGTGGCAGTGGAACCCATCATGCCACATAACCATCTGGCATTTGTTTTGTAATATCGTCGGGCCAAAAAGCAGCATTCAATTTACACTTTCTCATACGAGTTTTGCTAGAATAACACCAAATTTTGACACCAAATATTACATCTGCTTTTTAAAAGTGGTATGAGGGGCTGAAATGAAATTAATGCTTTTTCATGATTGGTTTTCAATCAATAAAATAAGCAGATGTAATCTTAGATGTCAAAATCTGGTGTCCCTCTAGTAATGCCCTTCTCATACGGCAAGGATAGTTTAAGTACTAAGAAAAGGGAACCTAAGTATGCGTGAGTGGCATTTTACTCTTAAAAATTACCATACGAAATACACGTGCATCTCAAGATGGCCAAATAACCAAAATTGAGAAATCAAGGAGGCATCTTTGACGGGTAAAATTGAATTATTAATTCTATATAGTAAGTTAAATGTAACTTTAAAATAAGAAAACTTCTATTAACATCTAAAAAATGAGATAAGGGTAACCGTTAAACATGGTCAAAGCGATTCTTTAAAGTTGACTTCATAGAAATTACAAATAGATAAAGCTATTAAATTTGATTAAGATCATTAAACAAATGATTATTTAACATTTGTTCTCCACCTTGAAACCATAACCACCTCTATTAGTAAAGCTGAATCTTTGTTCGATTTTCTCTTGTAGAATATCATTTTTTTGTCATGGGAGGTCGTGATCATTGAAGATGATGACTTCTTCGAAGTAAATCCATCAATGAATGAGTTGTGCTTAAAAAACACTTTTGGAGAAGGTATTGGTTCCACTACTCCTCTCAAAGAATCAACTCAAACAAATCAATTTTCAGTAGTACGATTAATCTTTAAACTTTTTTCGAGTTTTCAATCAAAGAAAATAAAATCCAGATTCGCGACATGTTCGTTCTTAACAGTGTGAACAATTCAAAAAAAGTTCGCATACAAATGGTGTGAACAATAGAAAATGTTCACACTTTAGAGGTTAAACATTTTAAAAAATGTTCACATTGTAACAGTCGAACATTTTGAAAATTTTCGCCTAGGGATGGTCGAACAACTTCAAATTGTTCGACTTTTACAGTGTGAACATATCATTGACCCAGATTTTTTTTTAACTTAAGATAAAACTTACAAAAAACTAACAAAAAAAAAAAACATAAATTCAACATCATTTTAACTCTAAAAAATGAAAAAACCTAAAAATATAAACAAAAATTAACGAAAAACTCGATTTCCCTGGTCAATGTCAATGACAACCTCGTAAAATAAGGCCAACGAATACCCCCTTGGCACTACGGTGTGAATGCATGGGAATTACATCCCAACTTTGCCTTCAAATGCATTTATGTGGATGATCGACCTCATCAATAATTAATGACATGCAAGGTACATATATGTTATTTTTGGTGTGAACAACTAAGGATTGAGTGGTTAAGAGCATTGTTGAGTGCATAATTATTACATATTTATCCCTCAATTTATATTAGCTAGTATTCAATTGTATATTATTTTTAATGATTCGTTTGTTTTTGCAGATAAATAGAATTCAAATGCTTCAATTGCAAAATTTGGTTCAATTAGCCAAATTTATTAAAAGCACCCCAAAAATCTATCAGATGCACCATGAGAGTACATGCAAATAGCACATGATGACCAAATCAATTCAGTCAAAGGTAGTCAAAATTGGTCAAAGATTGGAGTTTAATCACTAATGAAACAAAGAAGGCAAAAATGATCTTAATGACATCATCATGATGTCAAAACCACATAAGTCTTACAAATCATCCAATACCAAATTAATTATCAAAGAAAATATCCCCACCATCTAATACCTCCCACTTGCTAATTTTATTTATTTTACTTAAAGAATTTAAGTGAGAAAAAATCTATAAAAAGGAGAGAATGAAGAAGAGAAAGGGGGAGGAAGAAGGGAGAAGTGATTTATGTAAAGGGTGTTTCAATGTTGTTCTAACTCTCCACTAGGGTTGAGATGAAGCCTAATTAGTTGTAAGTTAATTTGAATCTATTTCATGTCCATTTTGTGTTAAAGTGCTTAATCTTTCTTTATCTTCTACTTGTGTTCTTCAATATTTATTTTTCACCGTTGGATTTGATAGATCATGCTTGGATTGACACCCTTGATGGTTTATGCTTATCATAGAGATTAATAAATATTGTAGAACTAATTATTAGATAAAGATTAGAAATTTCGAATTTTATTTTGTGCTTAATATTTTTATCATCCGAATTAATAAATAAAGTCTTTTGTTAATTCGAGTTTGGACAATTTAATGGAATGGATTTAGTTAATTTATCATTTGTTATGGTGGATTCAAATACCCTAGTTTCTCTAAATCTGTGAAGTTTTTATTTAGTTAATTTACTTGTTCTAAATCATCCAAAAATCCTAATTTATTTCAACCCTTAATTTAATTAATTTTACTTGTTCCTTAATCCCTGTGGATCGACCCGTACTTGCCGTTGTCTCAATAGACAACCGTGCAATTACGGTATAAATATTATTGAGTGATAAAATCACGACCAATCAATTAGCGCTGTTGCCGGGGATTAACGGTAATATGTATTTTTAATTTTATTTAGGGTAATTTTAGTTTAGATTAGTTTTTTTTCTCTCTTTTAAAAAAAAATATATTATTCACATTGTTCATTGGTACTATTTAGTTCAGTATATAATAAGAATTTTAATTAAAAAAAAGGAAAAAATTAAAAAAAAAATTTCAGTACATTAAGTATTGAAATCTGATGACATCAGCATGATGTCATGCTGATGTCATCGATCAAAAAATAATATTTTTTTATGTTTAGTTTTAATTTTTAGTTTTATAAAAATTTTTTTTTTAAAAAAAACGGTATTGTTTCCATATTTGTAAGTTTTGTATTTTAGCTATTTAAAAAAAAAGCAAAAAAAAAAAATCGGTACTAATTGTATGTGATTTGATGACATCATCGTGATGTCACTGATTTAAACAAAAAAATCTGTACTATTAATATAGGTGTAGTGTTTTTTTTAATTTTGTAATTTAATTTAATTAAAAAAGAAACCAAAAAAGATTTGTTTTTTTTTTTTTACAATTGTAGATACCTAGGTAATGATGGGTGGTCCTTGTGTTTTTAGTTCTTTAAAAAAAAATTTGAATTTATTTATTAGGGTACTTTTTACCATACCTATGTAGGTGGTCCTTTCTAGTTTTATTTGTAAAACTTGTATTCGATGACCTCAGCATGATGTTATGCTGATGCCATTAGTTTTATTTTGATTTTAACATTTTCTTTTGTTATTATTATTTTATTTTTTATTTAAAAAAAAGAAAAAGAAAAAAAAGGACTGTTCATCAGCACCTTTCTAGCACTATTCACTTAGGATTTTTTTATTTTATTTATTTTATTTTATTTATTTTATTTTATTTATTTTATTTTGTCATTTTTATTTTTTGTTAGATTTTACATTTGGGTATTTGTTGTTTTTGTGTTGTGTAGGTGAAGTGGGAACTCTCTAATTTTGGTAAGCCATCTTGTTGTTAAATGTTAGAGAGTTAGATTTGTTTTGATTTTTTTATTGAAGTCTGGGTTTTCCTTTTTTTTAAAAGAAAAAAAAAGGATGGAAAGTTGGTATCAAAATAACAATGTTTATAATTATTGGGATTCTCATCAACCTTATGAAAGTTTTGAGCCATCTTTTAGAAATCCCAATGATTATTCCCAGATGTATCAATCATCACAATGGAACCATGAACAATTTAATTTCAATCCATCCACATCATCATATTTGCAGAAAAATAACAATTGTCTTCATCATTATACATCTCAATTTACAGAGTTTAATGACGCACAAAGTGAAATAAGTGAAGAGACTAGTAGAATTTTAAATCAATTTTTGGACGTAGGCAATACTTATGTCCCAAGAGAAACAAGTAGAAACATTGATAGAATTCTACAAGAGTTACATAACATGAGAAATAATGAAGGAGATGAATGTTATTATGAGAACAGAGAGATGTTACACCCAATGACTATAACTTATCCTATAGTGTTTCTAGTTCAACTTCTGATTATATTGATTATCATTCACCTATTTCAGAGGAGAAAATGTGGACTAGAGACACAATAGCTTTAGATGATGTAACATATCAATGTTATA
>MVGT01000727.1:57054-85051 GCA_002174775.1 Macleaya cordata
TCACTATGAGGTCAAGATGAAGAATAAAGAACATCGAGTTCCCAATCTTTTTGCGGGATCTCACTCTTTTTGATGTTCAAACACCGAGTTCAACATTTTTTTTTTACGAGAACTCACTCTTTTGGTGTTTCACCAAGCTCAAGATCTTTTACGAGAGCTTATAAAAAAAAAAATCGATAAAATCGATAAAATCACAAAAAATTAATTAGGGTTTATAAAAAAAAAAATTGTACGTCTTGTTAGAGTATTAAAGTAGTTGAGGTCAGGATGATACGTGGATCTGGGCTCAAATCCGCTTACATACAATTCCATTGAAAAAAATAAAGAAATCTCAAATTAAAATAATATTGTAGAAATTAATTAATAGTTACCTGTCCAGCTTGAACCCCACAATAAGCAAAGAAGTATTCAAGCAATTTTGGGAGCTTAAAACTCCTGTGAGTAAGGTTTCTATGGTAGGACAGACTAATCCCAAGAAGTAAAGTCACCACATACAACATCACTGCAACCCTAAATGCACCCCAACTAAAGTTGAATGGAGCAAGTAAGATCCCTATGTGTTCCAACACTATAAGCCCCACGTTCAACCCATCCAACAAAACCCATTTTCTTTTCCAAAACACCAGCTCTTTCCTGCAGCTTTGCACCACCACTAATTTCGAATTATAAGCCGCTCCATCAGCCATCATCTCCTTCTCCTGCATGCTCCTGTGTGTTGTTCTCAAGTCTCACCTCAAAACATATATAACTGATCAATTGAAGAGATCAACACTAGCTAGTGCTAGCTTTTCAAATGCATGTCCTAAAAACACAAGTACAGAAGAAATTGGGCCGACTATGGGCCTCATTTAAACCTTTAAATGGCAGCTAATTGCAATCCCCACAGGAGCTAGCAATAAAAAATGATTCTCTACCAATTAAGTAATCTTGTTGCAAAAAATTCTTCTTGTCCCAAATTAACATGCCATGCATGGACGACACAGGTTTAGGCGTGGTTGAATCCACCACCTTGATTAAGAATGGTACGGCATGAGTAATTTATATATGTAACGTTAACAGAACCATATAAGTCACCACCAACTTGCAATTGTGTACTAACAAAATAATAAAAGATTTACTTCAATTTTTCCTGTCATCACAATTTAAAAAATGTATGACTATCTGCCAATTTTAGAATCTAATCCTTTATTGACAATCACCTGATTGATTTGTGTTTGATACGTAAAATTTTATGTTTTCTTAGAAATTCATATTACTAGCTAATCCTATTTTTCAACTCTTCTAGATTAAGTCTCAAATTCATGTGGATTTATTTTTTTCTTTTTCATTGGTGGCATGGATTTAATGCCAGGCCAATTATTACAAGTACAAGATAAAGGTGTAAGAAAGACGCTACTACCATTGTAGAGAATACAGGAGTAAAGTAAGGCATAGTGAATGACGCAAATGCAATTACATTATTGATGACCAAATGAAAAGATAGAAATATTTGTTAACTTGTAAGTACTAAAAAATCAACCATCTATAACGATGGAAAATATAACCTAGATGTATAAGCTACAGGGGTTCGAGTACTTCATCTTAACTTTCAAGTCATTACTCGTTCCCTTCGGAAGGAGTAATGACCAAATGAATAGTTCGAGGGCATATTCTTTATCTTTTCAACGTAAGTACAAAGATTTTGAGTGAATGAACCGGCTCTAAGCATGAACCTAAAAATAATTAAGAAGCCCTTCTACAAAATCCATTACTAAATAGTGTCTAGTGGGACTAAGAATCCATACTCTATCAAGAGGTTGTTTCGCAGTACAAAAAGTCATCTAATTAATTTCCCTGTGTGATGCTAGAGCTACAACAAGATATACAACAAAGTGCATTCATTGTAGGCTAAGCTTTTACTATTTTAAAATTTATGTGATTTACAAAGGCGTAGAGAACTCATACATCTACCATAGGATTCATATTTTTGTACAAATTGTTGTACACCATGCAGTACTTTTCGCATTTTAATATTCTCACTTAAAAAAAGAAAAAAAAAAGAAGAAGAAGAAAATAGAGGTCTCCCGCAATATCGGTGCGTGCTACACGTTTGAAGGTACACTTCGCATGGTGCGTATGTTAGCATCTTCAAGTTCGTAATACTCCTTCCCTTCGGAATTCCTTCTCACGTTTTTTTCTGTACATTTATCTCCCCACCCATATTTATTCGGATATTATATAAAAGGTCCCCCTAGTTTTTTTACTTATTTTCTGGGTTTATTTTTTCTCGTCCATCAGATCAGATCTCTTCCTCTTTGGATCAAAAAGTAAGTTCCGTACTCAGATCTTCTTTCGATTTAGATTCGATTTTTCTTCTCTTCCCTTGCAATCTTCAACCCTGTTCTTTCATTGTATTAGTAGAATCTGAATCACAACTTTTCGTTAACTAATCAGATCAAATTCGAAGTTTTCTGGTCGTTTATTAGTCTAATTGTTAGTCTGAAGGTAAGAATTTAGTAAATCTGTGCTTAACTCTTCCAAAACTAACAAATAATCTTAAAATTGTTCAGTTTTTAGGGTTATAAGTTGGATGTATGAAGTTGATTTCTTGTTTTACTTAGTAGTTGATCAAAGCTTTTGGTTAGTATGTGATTTTGTAATTGTAGCTAGTCCAAAACTGTACCTTGTCACGTTCATTCATTTTTTTTTTTTTACATATTAATGACGTGGAGTTTTGATTACGTTGTCTCGATCATATGGACCGGGAGGAAATTTTTGGTGTTTTATTTTGAATTGTTCTTAGCTACATAATGATCTTTAGGACCATACTTTTGATTAGGTTTAGAAAGGGTTTCTATCTGAAACTAAAACATTGGGGGCGGAACTTAAGCAATAAGTTAAAGCGATTTGTGAACTCTTTTTTACTGTTGATTTGATAATTGATTGTAGGGGTTTCATTAGCTTGATTTACTTTTATCTGTCCGAGTGGGTATTAACTGTTTACTATCTGTTACTGTTTGGCAGTGTGTCTATTTTCTAGATATTCAATTAACATGTTCGTTTAAATTTTTCTTATGTAGCTTCAAGATGGTTTTGGCACAAAACGACATGGAGGAGGGATCACTGGAGATCGGCATGGGTAAGTTGTGACTTTGCTAATTAATATTCTATTATTGGAGTTTCGTAATGTTTACTCAAGTTCACACAAAAATATGGGTGTAACCATGAGGATTTGCATTTTGAATTTGCTGCTTTTCTCCCTATTGTATTCTAGTGATTTAGATTTCTGTGGTTTCTCTTTTCTAGTTTAATGTGTCCAATTCAGCTAATTTGCTTGCCTTGTGAGTCTTCTTAAACTTATTTATGCATTAAAGTAGCAATTTTGTAGCAAATGGAGGAGTGTCCCGTTTTGTTTTCAATGGGATCATAAGTTCCACAAACTTGGAGTTTTAGAGCCATTGTTTAATTTTCTAATTACGTGATCAAGACCCTTTGCTATTATCTCCCTTTGGTAGGAAGGTAATATTTGTCAAGAGATACCGGTATGAAGAGAGTACAATTGGGCCATGTGCATATTGTCACAGTAGATTTATTACCAATGGATTTTATGTATAAGCCAACTGCCAATTCTCTTCTTAAGTCAAAGTTTACTTCTCACATGAGTTTCTTTCTGTTTGATCAATATAGTACTAGTTGATCTGACTATAATTGCCTACTTATTGGACATAACCTTGTGCAACTTCCTGCTCGATGGTGGAGTTATAGTTACTTTGAAGTTTATCTTCAGCTAGTTGAGTTAAGGAGAAGAAGGATGGTTTTAGTGAAATGATTAGGTCATTAAGTTCAGTAATCTTATAGTTCTGAATTTGTTTCTCCTTCGGCTGATTAGATAAGCTAAAGTGATTGATCTACCTTAAAGTTTTATTTTTAGTATAAACTACAGCGCTATATCTTAAGAGTGGAGTTATAGACAATTACTTTTCGAAGGGTGAAAGTGTCTTGACTTTCATTAGAATTCAAAATCCAACTTACTGTAGTGTTCTTCCATTGCGATATGTATTTCACTGTAGCAGGTGTAACCTGAAATCCCATTCTGACTGGATGTTTCTGTTTAGTCGAAAGCCGACACATTCTGAAACATTCCCAAAACATGCCGATACAAACCGAAACAGTTCTATTCCGGTAAAGAAACAAAACGAAGCAAAACATTAGATATTTTGAACCATGGGGTCACTAACCCACAATGAGAAGAAAAAGAAAAAAAGATTCATGTCTTTGTATCTATTGATGTAGCTAGTTTTTTTGTGATATATTATTACTCCATATATGTGGCGTTGATGCATTCTTGAGATTTTTGCTGACAGTAGTTAAAACTGCATCAAATTATTGATCATTGAGCTCATTTTTTCTTTATGAATTATGCAGAGTATAGAACTGTCTCTGGAGTTGCAGGACCACTTGTTATCTTAGAGAAAGTTAAGGTTGGCATGTTATCTTTATCCTTTACCTTGTTTTTATGGTTATTCTATTTTTGCACTCACTATGTTAGTTTTCCTTGGGGAATGTAGTGATATGTCCAGCTGCCGAAACCATTACTATTTTGCTGTTTCAGGGTCCTAAATATCAGGAGATTGTCAATATCCGTTTGGGAGATGGTACAACTAGACGTGGTCAAGTTCTAGAAGTTGATGGGGAGAAAGCTGTTGTGCAGGTTGTCATGCTTCACCATCTCCTCAGTATTAGTTCATATTTTAATGGAATTTCAAGCTTTAAAGTTCTTCAAATTCTGCCTTGTTTACTTTCTTCTGGAGTCCCTTCGCATTTAATGTAGCCGAATATGCTTCGCTAAAAGGACAATCTTGTTTCATAAATTTTCCTTGTACGCATGTATGTTTATTTGGGGTTTCAGCTGGTTCACCCTTTCCCAAATTCTTCTTTAGCTGCCAATGGCATGTATCCTGTCCATAGGATTTTCCATCACTATCTCACAGTTTATTGCTTGAATAAGACATTTTCTGCAATGATTGAATTACCTATTCACATTTGCATTTTTGTGTACCATCAAACTACCTTGTATCATCTTCTGTGCTGCATTCGCTTTCATATGTTCATATGAGTGGATATTCAATTTAAATTTTTTTTTTTCAATTTTCATACACTACTAAAACCAACAGACTAATAATGATTTGCATTTTCTTCTCATGTAGATCACACAATTTTCTTACTGTATTTTTGGGAATCTGTTTCTTTGGCCAGGTTTTTGAAGGAACATCAGGAATTGACAACAAATACACAACTGTGCAATTCACAGGAGAGGTGAGTAGATGCTATTTTTTCTGATTTTTTTAGTTTTGTTCTTTAGTAGATTTTTCCTCTATACAGCTTCCTTGTATTCCTGCCAGGTACAATTGCACACATTTGTGCTCTTATTTGTTTGGATTTTCTATTTTCGTTTTATCTTTGTTGAGAATTCAGTAGGCCAAAACTACACCTTTGTGAGCATTAGGCTTGCGTAATCTCTCAACTTTAAACCAAACTTGTTCATAATGATGACTTGTATCAGCCATGAAGGCTGAAATAAGTGTTTTAAGTTCACATGCGTATTGCCAAGTTGAATTTTTCTTCACTTTTCTTCAGTATTCTGATGTACAGCTATTCAGTCGAATCAAGTCTTCCATGGCTTTGTGTTCTATCTCTAGAGCAGCAATACTGTATTTTTTACGCATAATTTTTCTTAAACTTTGTTATTTGTGTGTGTTTCTATTTATGTTAGACAAAGCTCACATATTTTCTTTTGCAGGTTCTGAAAACTCCCGTCTCTCTAGATATGCTTGGACGCATTTTTAATGGATCAGGGAAACCCATTGATAATGGCCCCCCTATTCTGCCTGAGGCCTACTTGGATATTTCTGGTGAGTCATTTCAAAGAACGAATGATGTGCAAATTATCACTAGTTTGCCTTCTGATCATGAAATGTTTGTTATATTCTTCGTATATTGTTAACCTCTTCATTCCTTTTTAGGTAGTTCCATCAACCCAAGTGAGAGAACCTATCCTGAGGAAATGATTCAGACTGGAATTTCAACAATTGACGTCATGAACTCCATTGCTCGTGGACAGAAGATACCTCTATTCTCTGCTGCAGGTCTTCCTCATAATGAAATAGCTGCTCAGATTTGTCGTCAAGCTGGTCTTGTAAAACGGTTGGAGAAGACTGGAAATCTCATGGAGGTAAAATCAGCCTACTGATACTTATAAGAAACATTAATTATTGACTTATTAATATACTTTAAACTGAAAGACCGTAAGCAAGACTTCTGTATTTATATTAGTTAATGGACCTATTACATTATGACAAATCAATGTAGACAGTTTTTTCTTCTCTCCTCTCTATTGAAAGTAAATGAGAGCCGAACTTTCATCTTTTTTACTCTTTTGCTTGTTGAAGAGAAGGAAAACCACCATAAGTCTCAAGTTAGTTTTTATTTTGTGAAGTTCTGTATTCATATAGAACTGTAGTCTCTCCTCTGTAATACTGGAAAATGTTGTCATGTGGTACTTACACTATCAACATCCAAATTCTTTCTCTTTAGAGTTCAGAGTTTTAGCCACCAAGCCCTGTCTTTTCTGTTTGATGTAGCCTTGTAGGATCTAATGTTATTCTATTCAAAATCTTGAATTTACAGGATGAGGTAGAGGACAATTTTGCTATTGTATTCGCAGCTATGGGAGTAAACATGGAGACAGCACAGTTTTTCAAACGTGATTTTGAGGAAAATGGATCAATGGAGAGAGTGACCCTTTTCCTAAACCTGGTATTTATTAAACTGACTGATTATTATGGTATTGATGTTCCTATAATGTGCTCCATTTAAATCAATTACTATGGTTATGTTTATTTGTTAATGGGATATGAAGCTGAACTTGTTCCATCACATTGTTGTTCCTATTATTTTATTGTGCAGGCAAATGACCCAACCATTGAACGTATTATCACCCCTCGAATTGCTCTCACCACAGCTGAATACTTGGCTTATGAATGTGGGAAGCATGTTCTGGTCATACTGACAGATATGAGCTCTTATGCAGATGCTCTTCGTGAGGTAATGAGTTATCTGTTTTTCTAAATGTTAGGGTCTCTCTATGCAATAGCCATTTACCAACCATGATTTTGATACGTCGAATGTTCTTAAAATAATATTGGTGACCTAGCAATAGCTTCTCAAATCCCCTATTGGCTATTAAATTCGTTGTTTTTAATAGCCATATTAATCATAGTGGCCAAGTTCTTTTACAGTCTGGTTCCATTACGCTTCATGATATGCTCTCCATCTGGATGTAGTATCTTATTTCTTACTACTTAATTCACTGTTCCAAGCTTTAGTTGTTAATATCTGACACAGGATGTCCCGTGCAAGTTGCATATAAAAGCTAGTAACGGTATCATCATTAATTGGCTCAGAACATCAAGGTTATGCAATTTCTTGAGGAAAACAAAGAAAATAGTAAATATTTCAGGATATTGATAAAGAAGGGAAATTTCTCAGCCACAGCATACTTTATAAGATGCCCATTTTTTCTCCATATCTTATAAAATTTTGAAAGATCAATATATTTGTTTGAAAAAAAAAATTGCTGTACTTTTTCTTGATCGATTTTATAATTTACATTGTAAAAGATCATTTGCGTGCCTTTCAATGTCTAATACATGAATTAACTCAGACTTGACGAGGGCACAGGTCTAGGTGGACTGTTAACTTGGTCAAGTACTTTTAGGTTCTTAAGTATATCTTCAGATAATACTCAAATTCTGCGATAAAAAACCGTACGTATTGGTGTAGGTATCTGCTGCTCGAGAGGAAGTGCCTGGAAGACGTGGGTATCCTGGGTATATGTATACTGATCTGGCAACAATCTATGAGCGAGCTGGACGTATTGAAGGACGCAAGGGCTCCATCACTCAAATTCCTATTTTAACTATGCCCAATGATGGTACTGTCAACTCACAAATCCATGGAGACACTTTCCTTACATTATTTTTTTTTTGTCTTGGTGAGTGGGCATTGATGCTAACTGATTTTGTTGCATTGACCAGATATCACACATCCCACTCCCGATCTCACAGGTTATATTACCGAGGGGCAGATATATATTGATAGGCAGCTTCAAAACAGACAGGTGAAGTTATAAGTTTAGGTTTTTGAATTCCAACGTCATAAGGAGTTAATGATGTATAAAGTATTACTCAAAAATGAATGTTTTCTGTGTCAGCAAAGTTCAGGATCTGCAATAGACTGATGTGTATATCTTTTAAATCATTAACTGTAGAAGTACAAGATAAGGAAATGTTCAGAAATTACGATATTACCCAAAAAAAAGAAAAAACTAGAAGATCTAGAACCACATTGGTTGGATTCATTAAAAAGATGAATGTACTAGTGTTGATCCTTGTTATGTAGCTCAGAATTATTCGTGGAAGAAATGACAGTTGTTTTAGTTGGCTGAGTCGAGTGCCACTTAGGTGAGATATCATTGTGTAAGAGGTATTAAAGAAATTGTTTATTATGCAATCAATTCTGCTGGGTCATATCAAATTTGGCTGTTTTATACAAGGGTGAGTGGGTCAGTTGTCCTGGAAATGTAACTGTTCGAAAGTGTTGCCTGAGTTCCATAATGAACTGTCTTTAATCATTGAAATGGTCCTCTTATTTCTGGGCACTATATGAGCACCTACTAACCATTACGTATATAATTATTTTTTTAACTGAACGTTATCTTATGCTTGTATCCAACAGATATACCCGCCAATCAATGTTCTGCCGTCACTCTCACGATTAATGAAGGTAGTTTATTATAGTTGATAAAGGTTTTCTCTAACCTGGGCTCTCACTAATGAAGCAACATAAGTCGGGAATCTCTTTTAACTCTGACTGTTAAACTCTTGTAGAGTGCTATTGGAGAGGGGATGACTCGCCGAGACCATGCTGACGTGTCTAACCAGGTCAGTGATTGTGTAGGACAATGTTCATCACCTCAATTTTTGGACTCATTTAGTCCTCACTTATTCTGTTGATTCATGACAGCTATATGCAAATTATGCTATTGGGAAGGACGTCCAGGCAATGAAAGCTGTGGTTGGAGAAGAAGCACTTTCATCAGAGGACCTGGTTTGATTCATACTCTCTCTATCTCTCATTGACACGGAAGCACACACAACACTTATCCATATAGTAGTGCTAGCCAATGCTGATAGTAAGATCTCTTTCTCGAAAAACAGCTATATCTTGAGTTCCTAGACAAATTTGAGAGGAAGTTTGTGTCCCAAGGAGCCTATGACACACGCAACATCTTCCAGTCGCTTGATTTGGCGTGGACACTTCTTCGTATTTTCCCTCGTGAACTTCTCCACCGTATACCAGCAAAGACCCTTGATGCGTATTACAGTCGGGAGGCAGCAAACTGACCTATGCAAAAGAAAGGTTGTGATTGCCTTGGTCTTCTGCACAATCAGTAGCATCAATTTGCGGTCCATGTTCTTTTGCTTTTGCCTCAAGGAGGATAGTAGCTCGCCAGTCTCCTGCATGAATAAGTGGGTGTGCCCCCTTCAAGTCCCTCCGTATTATATCTGTTCTTCTAGGTATTCTTAATCACAATTTTTTTTTCACGGGGAACCGGTAAGCTTTTTTGTAATATCTGTACTTATTTATTTGTGTTACCCAAGGGCATGGGTATGGGTACGGCTCTTATACTTTAGAAGGAACAAAGGGGCTTTTATATTCTTTTAGGATATTATGCCCTTACTGTATTTGGTGCTTGTTTAGTTTCATTTTGGGATTTTTTGACTTTAGTCCCCCTTCGATGTTTCAATTAGGGGTTAGTCCCTTTTTACACATAAATTAGACGTCGATCCCTTTTCTGTCAATAATCAGTTAAGTGGTGCTCATGTGTCAAACACGTGTAGTAATTTGACATTATTACCCCTCACGTCTATCACACGTGATTTATTTAAGTGGTACCTATTTTTTATCTAAAATACCCCTCCTGTTATTAATTGGTCTTTAAGTGGGTTCCGCCAGCTACCACTGCTCCACCGGAGGTCACCTAAAAAAAATTAAAGGTAAGGTATCTGCAGAAGTTGAGAAAAAAAGTAGTAATCGAAGAGGTGAGGGTGACAACGATGCAAAGGAGGTCAGCTGGTCAAAGTCTTTCTCATGAGGTGATTAGGCATATGATAAGAAACCGTCATCGTCTTCCTCCTTTTGGTACCTTCAGACCAGGAGGGAGTATGAAGGGTTTGGTTCGTCAAGTAGGAGTTCAGTACTGTAACCAAGGTGGAAAGCATATTTGGATGGCGAAGATCTCCACGTCAGTGATGATGAATGGTGGTGGTGGTCTTCATCTGCAACAAGCGACGAAGCCCTTACCTCGTCGGAAGTTGTTTCAAACCAAGCGACCGGTTGGAGTTCTTGAACCTATTCAAGAGAACTGCACCAAGATAACTGACATGATTAAGAACATCCCAAAAAATATACATATGTATTTTTCTTCTCTCTCTTTCTCTCTCTAGCTTTCTCTCTCCTCTTTCTCACAATCTTTGTTTGGGTTTCCCAGAAGGGGGTTGCTTAGTTACTAAGCTAGCTAGTATTAGTAATACATATATGCTTGAAGTAGTACTTCAAAGTTTCATCTAATAATGACCAAAAAAGAAAAGTACTTCAAATTAAGTTTCAAAACCTCACTTTTAATTCTTAGTACCCTCTTCCATCCCACTTTAAAAAAATAAAAATTAATTTAAAAAACAGAGAGGGTTTCTAGAAGGTCCATCAAAACAACAACGAATGAAAAAATTCACAGTAAAGCAGCTTGAATTTTCTTAGGAACAGCTAGGAAGTTCATCTAAAAACTAAAATTAGCCTTTTTACCCCACCCTCACTCCATTGTTTTTCTCATCAGAGATGACCCGGAAAAAAAATTCTAGGTCATCTCCTCTCCATCTCTCCCTCTCTCTCTCTCACACCTTTTTCTCCCTAGATCTGAATAAAAAAAAATTCCTTCCCTTTCTTTTTTCACTTTCTCCCCCCAACCATCTCTCTCTCTCTCTCTCTCTCTCTTCTTCTTCTTCTTCTTCTTCTTCTTCTTCTTCTTCTTCTTCTTCTTCTTCTTCTTCTTCTTCTTCTTTCACTTTGATTTCTGAGATGACAATGGGGTGGTGGAGCGGGATGGTGGTGGTGACAGTGGAGGATGATGGTGACGGTGGTGGTGGTGAAGAGAAAAATATTTAGAGAGAGAAAGGAGTTTAGAGAGAGAAATGGTTGTGGTGATGGTGGTGGAAGGGTGGGGGAGGTGGGAATAAAAAAAAAGAAATAATAATAATCAAAATTTTTTTTAGGTGACCTCCAGTTGAGTAGTAGTGACCGGCGAAACCCACTTAAGACCAATTAATGACATGAGGGGTATTTTGGGTAAAAAAATAGGTACCACTTAAATAAATCACGTGTGATACACGTGAGGGGTAGTAATGTCAAATTACCATACGTGTTTGACATATGTGCACAACTTAACAGATTCTAGACGGAAAAGGGATCAAGGTCTAATTTCTGTGTAAAAAGGGACTAACCCCTAATTGTAACATTGAAGGGGGACTAAAGTCAAAAAATCCCTTTCATTTTCCACCGAATGTATTGGTGTTTGGAAAATCAGATTTGGTACAAAATATTTATTTGGATTTTCTCTTCAGTTTCTGGAACCTGATTGATATTCTTCACAGTTGTTGCATTCTTCATTCTACTCATGAAAGTGAATCAAGTCTGATAGTTTGTTCTAGTTATTTCTTGAATCAGGTGATTGTCTGTCATGGATTTATCAATCTATAGATTTGAGGACTAGTAAATTATTATTATTATTTTTTTGGTTTTTCAACCTAAGATGTAGAACCATGCAGTGATGAATTCAATGAAGATTAGAAACTAGATGCCAATTTAGAATGTAAACAAAATCCTCATGATGATGCCAGATCTCAGACTGGGGCAACTTGGAACACCCACGCCCGGTCGCAAGTAGTGGTTTTCTGTAACGGGCCTCACAAGGTTAGACTGTTAACAATGAAATTATTATGACTCTTGAGACTTTGAAAATGTGCTAGTTTTGTTTCTCTTCTTGATACATTTCAAAGAAGTTGAACAGATCTGGTCGTCTGCCTAGCTGAGCTGACCTTGATCCACCGCCTGAAGGACAATTTCAACGAAAACATGAATGGTAAAGTCAACATTGATGACCATGGAATTACGTGCCATACCACTCTAGAATAGGAGTATATAACTCTTCTTCAACTCTGCTATCATCACATTTATGTTTAACAGCTCTAGCTTCCCAAGCAAGAATTTAGGTTCTCCTTGCTCTCAAAAGAACAAGCGGGATGGAGTTTGCCAGGTTTAAAAACCTACAGTTTGACAAATATCAGTTGAAAAATCCCCATAGAATCAAAAGATGGGCAATAATGAACTAAAAACGCTTTTGTACATGAATCGTAGCCAAGTATGGAGATCATACTCCTGACAACTATATTTACAAACATGGTGGTAGGGGAGAGAGATAATGAAGAATTGAATGTCAATCAATGAAGAGGATACATAATGAAAAAGAAAACAAAATCCTCGAGCCCTAAATTTATTTTACAAATCCCTTCTGCATAATGGACAGGAACCATGCTTGACGAGCCATTTATCGATACAAGATAGATGAAACATGTGATGACAGTGAGGCAAGCTTCGAACTGTCTCCCCCAGCTGAAAGTCCTGAGAACAAAAACAAATCTGTATTAGCTTCTTGATCCATTGATTCAATACTGAACAGGAGAGAGAGAGAGAGAGAGAGTTAAGGACCTGAAGGCATACTGAACAGGAGATACAGTCCCCTGAGGCATCCACATTGTTCTTCCTTGTAATTTTGATCTTTGGAATCTTCTCAACTGAATCTCCTGATAACCCTTTGACCCCGCCAGTCTCGAATATGTCAAGAACCTCTTCAAAGCTTGTTTCAGTGGCATCCATCTGATAACAAGAACCATAATTCAATTGGATGTGATCTCTTTGGTGTTTTGAAGGTCAGTAATTCAGTTAAAAAAAAATGTGTTTTTACCTGACTTGTCACTGCACTTAGCATTGCTGGACCGACCTGCTCGCGAACTAATCTTCCACTTAAAAGGCTTGCAATGACATCGATCTGTCGAAATTGAACTAAACATTTAAGTAGAGAATTCAGGAGTACTAAGATGAAATTGTTACCATAAATCATTTCTTGTGTTTAATTCTATTACAGTGCCAAGTGAAGATTTTCTCCTACTCACCAAATAGAAGAGACACCCGAATGCGTTGTCTTCGGAGTGCCAAAGAACAAGAGAATATTCAAAGACCTCGATCGAGAAAACTGCTCCAGATATGGCTCCAACTGCTGCTCCTCGGAAGAAACCGCTTTCGGTTTCTTGTCCTATCATAGCTCCAGTCATAGCTCCTAACAGAGAACCCACTGAAAACAAACAGATACACAGGCTCACAGTTAATAACACATTTTGGGGAAAATCATACCAAGTTTGTTATTGAAACTAGTTAAAACTAACTGAATCTAAAGAACCAAACAAGAACATGATTAAGAATCTCTTACCCACTATGTTAGTCAAATAAGGAGTCATTTTAAACAATCATCAAGAACCAAAAAAGTGTAACAGTAACCCATTTTTTCTCTGTTTTAAATGTTAAAAAGACACCATATTTTGATCATGTTTTAGCCAATAAAGAAAAGAACAACGAAAACTAATGAAAGAATCAAGAAGAAGAGACTAACCCGCGGCGAAGAAGAAGATGAAGATTGCTGAGAAAAGGTTCCCAAGAGCAGCAGAAACCACAGAACTGCAAATGTTTCTAACTCTGCCAACCCAAATTCGAAAAGATGAAGAAGAAGAAGAAGAAGAAGAAGAAGAAAGAGAAACAGAAGAATCAAAAGAAGAAGATGGGTAGGTGAAGAAATCCATTTTGAGTTCCAAAAACTAATCAAAATTAGGATGAATGAAGATGGTGTTGATATAAAAAGAAATTCGAAACCAAAAGATATAAAGAGGAGAAGAAAGATACTTAGTCGTTAAGAGAAGGTGAGGAGGAACCCACATAAAGTCAGAAACCCCCCCATTGCATTTAAAGCTTCACATCTTTTCAAATCTCTCTCTCTTTCTCTTTCTCTCTCTGTGATCAATGAAATTGTGGATCTGTTTTCCCTATTTTTGTCAAAGAGAGAGAAAGTGAGAGAAGCTTCTTTTGACAAAGTTTGTTTTCTTTTCTAAGCTAAGTTTTCACCTTTCATGAGTCTTCCAAATACTTGGAGAAGAAAAGTAGGAGCCAAAAAGGAGGTTGATTTTGCTACACTAAAATTAAGGTGATGTGAGCTAATGAACTTTTACCCATTTTATTACAACTTAGTTGGTGTACAATTTGGTACATCACCCATCTGATCAACCCACCATTCTTTTACCACATAATACGTGATGGCTGCATGAACTGTATTATACATTCATTTGTAATCCAGTAAAGCTTTTTGGACCGATGCTTTTACAAAACCCATGCCAGATACTTATGTGGTAAAGTGGGACCCACCATTTTTTTCCTCCTAAAAGTATTTTAAAGAGAAGTCCAACTTATGCGGCAGTGGGTCCAAATAGCAGCTAATATGAGTTTACAAAGTAATATTTTAAATAAATCATTAAATGTGTTTCGTGACAAAAAGTGATTAATAATTAATTATTTAATTACTTACTAGTAGCACCAAAATTGTACTCTCACAAGGAAGAGCCGGGTCCACTTTTGCTACAACAGAATCAAAAGGGATGGTGAGAAATCAATTTTTAATACTCTTGTGTGGTGAGGTGATTGACCCCTTAATTCCACACCTTTCATTTTGTTGCAACAAAATGGTTCTTGGTGAGGGACCGTATGCTGGATGATAAATGGGTAATGATCACCCATCGGTCCCACCGTACAAGTGGGTGAGCAAATTCTAATCCTTTTAAATTGTTAAAAATGAAGTGGATGGAAGAGCACTTATTAAATTGGTGGGTTTATAGATCTTGTTTTTTTTTTAAAAAAAAATTAATTTGAAAAAAATTTAAAATAAAAAAAATAATCATATTCAGGAACAAACGAGAATCATAATATTAGAGTGCTAGACCTTTCTGTGCATGCTTCTTCCCCCGCAATTAGCGTTAAAACAGTTGGTGGCAGATTCTTGTGGAACACCAAACACCATAAATATCAACTTGCATTTGTTTTATGTTTTTTTTTTGGATCGATATAAATTAATATTGACTACTCACATGCTGTATACAAAAAGTTGAGACAGAAATGTGTGCGGGTAGAGCTGGTAACCAAGTTTTTCCAAAATCTTTAGGTGGCCCAATGGCTGCCGTCGGATGATTGCCAAGTAGGCCCTACATGCTGAGTCAGCTTTCTGTAGAGATAATATCTTGCTTCTAAGAGCATCCACAGTGGTATGGTAAAATACCTTTTTACCTTATTTGAGTTGAGTAGTGGGTAGGGGAAAATAAGAATTTTAGCCTACGAGACTCGGAGATAGGCTAAAATTGGCCTTCTCCAGACTCATCTGCAAATTATTTTACGGGGCGTGGATCTGGCACCACGTCTGAAATGGGGCGTAGAGGTATGATGGCGTTTGAAACGGGGCGTGGAGGTAAAGCCACGCCCCAATTTTTTTAAAATTTTTTAAATTGCATGGGACGTGGAGATTGCTCCACGCCCAAAGCAGGCGTGGAGATAGCTCCACGCCTAAATATTTTGGGCGTGGAGCTATCTCCACGCCCAAATATTTTTTTTTTTAATTTTTTTTTAAATAACTTTTATAAAATGGGTAAAAATTTTTTAAAAATTATAAAAATTATAAAAAATTATAAAAATTATAAAAAATTTTAAAAAAAATTAAAAAAATTAAAAAAAATTTTATAAAAACCAGGCGTAGTGCTAACACTACGTTTGATTCCAAGCGTGGTCCAAGGACCACGCCTGGCTTTTTAAAATATATATATTTTTTTTAAATGTCAATTTTGTCCCCAGTTTAGGTTTTTTATTAATTTTTTAAATTTTTTTAAAACACTCCCCACTGTGGATGTGGGTCTTGTAGGCTAAAAAACGGTAAGATAAAATAGCTTTTTACCCTACAACACTGTGGATGCTCTAACAACTCCGTGGAATCTTGCGAGTCTTGCTTACTAACAAGCAATGAAAAAGGCCATTATCACGGTATAACGGTAGAGGGCCGTTATCATTATAACGGTTTTGAACCTTAAAACAACTTTTGTGTTAAATCATAAAAAAATACCATAATAATAAAAAAATAATAGAAAATAACGTCCGGTATAACATAAAATAATTTGTTTAAAATTTTTAGAAATAAGTTAAAAAGACCAAGATGATTTTTTTATGTTTTTTTCTTTTTTTTTTTAAATAATGGCCGTTATAACCGTTATAAAAACGGTCATAACAATGTAACGGCATTACAGTGATATAACGTAACAGCAAAGGGCCGTTACTGTTATAACGGACCATTTTTCAAACATTGCTAACAAGTTATGTGCATGTGTTTTTAACTGAGTGTATTTCTTACGCGGATGTGAAACCGTGTTATAATAGTAGAGATTGAGAGATAACACCCTATTTCTTTTCTATTAATATTACACTAATTCTTGTACATTATTTACAGTGGATTATGAAGCCTACGTGGAGATGATGATTCGATTGGTTTTTATAAAGTGAGAAGATTGTCCTCATAAAATATCAACTATTAGATAATCTTCTACACCCGCTTCACAGACAAGTGTAAATGGTGTGTCTATACTACTAATTAAGCCAATTTTCTTTTTTGAGGCATTTTACATTCAAAACTCTTGGAAATATTTTTGAAAAATATAAGAATATTATTGTAATTTTTTGCCGTTTAAAATTAGACAATATAGACAATTCACACTAAATCCTCATTACTTGTTTAAATCTTTCCTATAATTTTCTCCATCTTAATTACTTCTAGTATGAGGAATGCATGCAAGGCGCGTATATGAGGCTTGTAAAAATGAAGTGGATAGAACAATATTGAAAAAACAATTAAATTCGCGCTTTTCAAATGTAGGGAGAATGACTTTGATTGAATAAAATTTCGCCGTATGGAAACAGTTGGTTGTTTGGGGAACTTGGTGGTTTGGTACTCTTCGTGAGTTCATGAACTTAGAAGATACTAAAATGACCAAAATACCCGCGCATTCCAAAAATAGTTGAAAATGTACTAAAAGAAGGAATTCCTACTTCACGCCCAAAATAAAAACACAATAATGTCATTGCGGTTCGCGCCATTTCAATCACAAGGTTACTGTTATTCATCCCCTCACACACACACTTAGCGTGCGTTAATTTCCTTTGTGACAATATCTTGAAGTACATTATATTTAAGACTTTGACTTGAATGTATTTATTAATATTGACATGTTATCACATAAGGACGGCTCCCCCAAGCCAAGCGTGTCCTAAAACTTACAAAGACTTTGAAACCTTAGAAAACCAGATGACGAAATTTCTTCTACCACCATCAAACCCCAACCCTAGGATGTCGTTTCCCCAATAAAAATTTGATTTTAGCCATTAATTAAAACTTGCGACCTTGCCATCGATTCTGGTAATACTCAAAGAATGCAGAATTAATTTATTTTGTAGGTAAATTTCAATCAATTTTTAATGGCATCAAAAGTTTAAAACAAGTAATCTAATTTCTTATGAGGATGATCATCTAACAATCATTGGATCAATCTTTATGTAGGCTATACATAAGTGTAACTATAGTATATAAGAAAAAGTAGTATACTAACTTTAATTTCACTCTAGTTACTGTTTTTAGAATCACAATTGTAATGACCCTCATTGTACCCCACCCCTCACCCCTTCTAAAAACATCCCCCAATTAAAAGGGGGTCCAAGTAAAAGATTGGACATTTAAATATACTCAACTTTTTTGTAATTAATATCTCATTCATTTTGACGCTTAGTTTACAGCGGTCTATAGACACCACAAAGAGATGATCAAATGTTTGATTTTTTTTTTCTTTTTTTTTTCTCATGATAATCTCCTTATAAAACTTTTGACCGCACTACAAGATGGTTAAACCTAACAATTAAAATAAATGATTCAGATTAAAATTGATCAAAATTTAGATGGGATAAAATTTTTAGAGCTATTTAAATTATTGTTAGGATGATCTACGTGGTGAGGAGATCATCCTTACAAAATATCAACCCCTTGATTCTTCTATGTGGGCCTTATAATCGGTCCAAATGGAGGGTAACATTAATATTATGAGATATTCATAAAGAAAATATAAGGTGAAATTAAAATTTCTCTTTTTGGAACCCCTTGTAAGTGATGAACATTCGGAGAAAGAGGGGTACAACGAGATTTCGCCTTATTATAATTTGCTTAAAAAATGAACTATGTAACTTTTTGTAAAACTAGACAATGTTAACATAGGATGATCTGTGAGAATATTTCTTAAGGCGAGTGGATGCTTATGAAGAGAATCTATTCCATTTATCATTTTCCTTCTTTCCCTTTCAATAAAGAGGAAAAAAAAAAAAAGAGTTTAATGGTTGGATCCTTTCTTTTTAAAGTAATAAGCTACTAATTTTTTTTGTTATTTTTGTCTTTATAGATGAGAAAAGAGAAGTACATGATAGGAGCTAGCTCCAGTATTATATTATTGGGTCAGGTTATATAGCCCCTTATATAACCCCTCGCTTGTGGGGCCTACATGAAATGTATTTAGGGGCTGATTTTTGGAGAAAATAATCTATACAATGAGGAGAACATAGTTACCTGAAATCAGTCTGATCTAAAATTTGTAACCTCAAATCTACCTATTTTAAATCAACGGTCAAAATAAAAGTTTAAAACTTGTAAATTTTTTAAGGACTAATTTGAAGAGGTTGGAAGTTTTAGAACGAGCTGATTTTTGAATATGATGGAGTACATAGTGAGGAGAACATCATCTATAAAAATCAGCTCCCGAATTCATTATATGTGGGCCCCACAAGTGAGGGGTTATATAAAAGAGCTATATAAGGAGGGGCTATATAACCTGACCCTATATTATTTTAGCTCAGTATGTACCAAATTACTCCAAATTCTATAATGCTTTGCTTGTATTTAGGGTTCACATATATGCCGCATTTATTATTTGAACTCACTTCAAGAGTGTAATATGTATGGTGATTGGTGAGTAATATTAGAATGACTCCAACTCAAACAAAAAATATTCCGTGATGCTATACTTATTGCCATTCTTACTGCCTAGGTTAACTGCCTAGGTTATTTAGGAGAATTGCAATGTCAATTTGAAAATGACATATTTAGGAGAATTGCAATGTCAATTTGAAAATGACACAAATCATGAGAGATATAAGACTATAACACAATTGTTGGATGACTAGACAGTAGCAATTGCAATGAATTTAGCATTTTTTAGAAATATTAGTGACTAAATTTTTCGTGGTGTTTTTTTTTTTGAGATCTAGGGTGTCCGGGTCTCTTAGAGCACCCGACTAGTCCCTAGGGTGTGAGCAGACCTCCCTATCCACACACAACCAGTTAAAATCTTATTGTGGGAGTGGCCATCAGGAGGATCAATCACTCGACCTCCATTTTGTGACTTCTTAATTTGTTTCTTGGATAAACCCAAAAAAAAAAAAACTTTTGTAGGTCCTACCGGGAGTCGAACCCAGGTCGCTGGATTCAAAGTCCAGAGTGCTAACCACTACACCATAGAACCGAATCTTGTAAAAATAATAATCGTAAAACTAAGAACCTTGACATTGATCGTTTGCATTCTGCGCCGGGTAATTTGTGAATCTTCTCAATAACGGTAACCTCTAGAGAGAGACACAGACAGCAGTCACAGCACGCTTCGAATCGGGAAACCGATACGAACACCGCCACATCTCTCTCTTCTTTCTCTCTCTAGATTAAGCAAGGTACTTTGAGCAAAGGAAAGTTGATGAACTGCAATTAAAAAACAAAACTAAAATAAAAACAAAAACCAAGGCACAACGAAAAGTAAAAAAGTAGAAACAAAGAAAGAAATCAATACCTTCTTCTTCTTCTCTATTGAAACCCCCCTTCAAAAACTCTCTCCAAGAATCTCAAATTCATCAAAACAAACAAAAAAACCCAACTGAAACCCAAAAATCTCATTTCATCAAAATGGGTCTCTGTTTTACCAAATCACATGATATCCCAATCTCTTCTTCTCCTGAACAATCTCCTCCTCATCGTCACTATCATCAACCACAACCTAAAAGAACAACAACCCAAGAACAGATTATGAAACCAACACGACCACCTCCTCCACCACCACAAAGACCAGCTTTTGCTTCATCTCATATACCATCCAAACCCCCTCAATCTTCACAAATTGGGCCAATTTTAGAAAACCCACTTTGTGATTTAAGCTCAATTTATGTTCTTGATAAAGAATTGGGTAGAGGACAGTTTGGGATTACTTATCTTTGCACAGAGAGAGCCAGTGGATTGAAGTATGCTTGTAAGTCCATATCAAAAAGGAAACTTGTAAGCAGGAAGGATATTGAAGATGTTAGGAGAGAGGTTTTGATTCTTCAGCACCTTACAGGACAACCCAATATTGTTGAATTCAAAGGAGCTTATGAGGATAGACAGAACATTCATTTAGTGATGGAACTGTGTTCTGGTGGAGAGCTTTTTGATCGGATTTCAGCAAAGGGAAGTTATTCAGAGCGAGCAGCAGCGGTTACATTTCGGCAAATTGTGAATGTGGTACATGTTTGTCATTTCATGGGAGTGATGCATAGGGATTTAAAGCCGGAGAATTTCTTGTTAGTGAATCGTGATGAGGATTCTCCTCTCAAAGCCACTGATTTTGGTCTCTCCGTTTTCATCGAAGAAGGTTAGTATTAAATTCGTTGGATTTCTCTGCAACTTGGGTCTTGGTTTTGTTCAGATACTGATTCTTTATTAGTATGTTTAAATTTCTCTGCAATTGATGGTTTTTTTTTTCGGTATTCTTCATAGTATTTTGAGTTATGAAAGCTTAATTATTGTAGTTTTGATCAAATTGTAGTTTCTTTGGATGATTTGATTCTGACTGTTCTATAAAGTTAGGACCCACATGATGAAAATGTGGAACTTTTTTTTGTCAAGCAAATTGAAGAACTTCTCAATAGGAAAAATTGAAGTGGAGATGAAAATGTAGAACTTCTCAGTTTATGAAAATAGATGTAGAGAACAGACCATTACTTGAGTAAGAATTAAGAACTGACTTAGAGATCCGAGTAGATTGACTCAACCAAGTGGATTAAGAAAAACAGATTAGTAATTGTATACGAAAGATAGTAGGTTATAGAAAGGAAAGAATGAAAAATTCAATGGGATTCTTGATTGTATCAGGAACAATATTCAAACAACTCAATGAAATGTCCTTGGAAAGTGATAGAGAATTTTTAAGATATCAAAACAAAGATTTATGAGTTCTTGCATCCAATGGAATCCCATGTTGACAATGTGGAAAGTTTTGTGAACACAGATTATATTAGTTTAGGAGATTTTAATGTATACCTCATCAAGAAAATCCTATTACAATCATGTAAATACCTGATAGAAAAACATGGGGAGGGGATGGTGGAAGAGTTGAGGATTGTAAACCATATAAGTTTCAACATAAAAGTATAAAACAACTTACCTCAAATCGCAGCCTCAGCGTTTTTTGTTTCTCTTTTCTTACTGGTTTCATTTATTAGAAAACCATTGAAAAGATAGTGAAACAAGCAATGCGATATATGTAAGTTTCTTCACGATCAGATATACCGTAGAAAACTCCACTTGCTAATTTTCTTAACTTGCATAGCAAACAAAAAGAATAATAGAACTAGAGCTAGCTTAGTAGCTTATAGTGCTCTTTACAACCACTTTTCGTATGTTCAGTGTGATTGTTGACCTACTCAGCTTCTTTTACTGAATACTTTTACTTGCAATTTACTTTCCAGGGAAGGTTTACCGTGAGATTGTAGGAAGTGCTTATTATGTGGCGCCAGAGGTATTGCGCCGAAACTATGGGAAGGAAATAGATGTTTGGAGTGCTGGGATCATCTTATATATTCTCTTAAGTGGTGTACCTCCATTTTGGGCCGGTAAGGAAACTCTATAATTTCTACTTCAGCTTCTTCCTTTTTCTATTCTTTTCCTTCTTGCAAATTATGTACTTTTCAGGGAAAACAAAACAAACTTCTGATTAACTGTTTTGTTGCTCGGATGAAATAAATCTACTGCAGAGACAGAGAAAGGCATATTTGATGCTGTCTTAGAAGGCTACATCGACTTCAAAAGTGCACCATGGCCTTCTATATCTGATGCTGCCAAGGATCTCATCAGGAAAATGTTAACACAAGACCCTAAGAAACGGATTACTGCTTCCCAAGTCCTCGGTCAGTATACTCTTCGTGCATATATGAATTTTTTTCAGCCTTTTAATTAGAGAAACCACCTCTTGGATAGTTGGTTACCACAAAACTATAGCAATTTGATGATGATAACCACCATAAAGATAAACAGAAAAAAGGTTCTGGTTTCAGATGATTAGGATTATCCAATTCTGTATATGTTTGGAGTATGGCTCATGCAAGAGGAGATTTACAACTAAATGAAACATGAACCCATCTAGGCCATGTATGTTGTAGGGCGTGGGCATTCATCATTTTACTTTAAATATTGGATTCACGGGATGATCACCATAATTTTATTTATGTAATATATGAACCAGAACATCCCTGGATGAAAGAAGGTGGTGAAGCATCAGATAAGCCTATTGATAGCGCTGTCCTCATTAGGTTGAAGCAATTCAGAGCAATGAACAAGCTAAAGAAACTCGCTCTAAAGGTTATTTCCTCCTCTTCTGATTCCCATCACATTGTTTCATAGGTGCATTCAATTTACTCTTTCATATATTTGTGTTCATTTGCTCAAGTAGTGTGGTTTCTGGTCCTGATTATATGCCTTGTCCAATTGTTTTAAGGTCATGGCAGAGAATCTTACAGAGGAAGAAATTAAGGGTTTGCAGCAAATGTTCAATAACATGGACACTGATCGAAGTGGTACAATTACCCTTGAAGAACTGAAAACTGGACTGTCTAGACTGGGATCAAAGCTTACAGAATCTGAAATCAAGCAGCTGATGGATGCAGTAAGATAACTCTACAGATATAATTTTGTTAGAGGTTAATTACCATAATTACCTGTCAAATGTTTTTAAATTTTTTTTGTTGTCAGGCTGACGTTGACCAGAGTGGGAGCATCGATTACCACGAGTTCATCACTGCTACAATGCACCGACATAGGCTAGAGAAAGAAGAGAACTTGTATAAAGCCTTTCAATACTTTGACAAGGATGGAAGTGGGTAAGTATTTTACTTTTTACATGTAAGAAGACCTCGATCGGTTTCTTCTTTATAACCTTCGATGTTAAACCCACATTGTGATTGAAGCATCTTATGTGGATGTCAGAACACACTGCATCATTGATGCATTGGGCTTGTTTATTTGTGGTCAGAAAATCGCGTTTTGAACACACTGATTAGGAAAATGACTCTGGAAATAGGTGAATCTTACTGTTCAGTCGAGATGGCAGGATCGTGCCTTGATCCATTTCAACTTGGAAACTTTCAAGCATTAATCAGCATACAGATATTAATGGAAAATAATTAAGTCATTTCATTTTTTTTATTTTTTTATCTCAACAGGTTTATCACAAGAGATGAACTGAAACATGCTATGAGTAAATATGGAATGGGGGATGAGGCCACTATAGACGAAGTCATCAACGACGCCGACACTGATAAAGTGAGTTCATTTTTTTTATTTCATATTCATCGCAACGTCAATGTTGTATATTTGGGTCTTGCTCAAGTGGAATTTATTATGCAGGATGGAAATATCGATTATGAGGAGTTTGTTGCCATGATGAAAAAGGGAACTCATGATTCTGATGGAAAACAAAGATGAAAAACCCATCTGATCATCGCGTGAACAATAAGAAAAGAAACGATTTCTACATTTTCTTAATGGGATGTATCTGTTTAATCTAAATTCTGAGAAGTTTCTCTTGTAATGCTCATGAAATAATTCTTGTCCATGTACTTCAAGAATTCAATGTATATATTGAATCACATAAATTTTCAATCACGTCTAATATTTCTATTTGCAAGAAGAAAGACATGTCTGAATCAGAAATCTTTGCATCAAAATTTGGAAATTCATCGAAAACAGCAACAGTGGTCATCTAAAAAAGAATTTATTAACACATCAAGTCAAGCTTACTCAAATACTCGCTAAATGCCGACATCCTATATCATGAAATGCTTCCTTGACTGATCAGGTTCAGATGCGAGAAACAAATGGATACTTTTGATTCCTAACAAACAACACTAAACAATTTGTTTAGCTGTCTGGTTTAATGAGGTTATAAACAACCTCTTCACACTGAGAGGCCAGCTGAGCTTGGGTTATGTTGTTTACAGATTAGAAGCTGCATTCAAGTTCTATATGTTTCCGAATGGTGAGTACAAGTATTTGTTTGTATTGCATTCTTCTGTTGTAGAGTGGGTTAAGTCTTTGGACGAGTTCAAACGTAATAGCACTAGACTTAAAGAGAGTAGAGGGGGATTAGGCCTCTGGACTCTTTACCCCGGGGATCAGGCTCTCGGGGTAAGGAGTCCACAGGCCTAATACCCCCTCTACTTGACCCACTCGATAACAAACGAATGCTTCCTAGTATGACTATGCGATACAAACAAAGAGTTGTACTTAGATTTCACAAACATGCATATAGAACTTGTATGCATCGTCTAATCTATAAACAACGTAATCGAAGCTCAGCTCGTCTCTTTGTGTGAAGCTGTTAACTGCTTCATTGAGCCAAAGACAGCTAAACATGCAAGTTGTTCCATGTTGAACAGACACTAGTTTAATTTATAGCACTGAAGAAGATGGTGTTGTGTAGTTTTATCCTGAGATATGTAGTGAAATTCACACAATTTCTACCATCAAATTGGAGAACTCAAAGGTAGACTTTTTTTATACCCAAATTATATACACTTAATTTTAGTATAAGTAAGCCTACTTTGTCTCAAATTGTAAAATTCGTTCTATATCTTCAATGCTAAAAACACAAAATCCATTCAATGGAAAATGAATATTTACCTTGCACATCGTATACTTAAATTAATAAAAAAAAAAAAAAAAAAACTAAAATGCGCTTTTAATAGAACGATTATTTTACTTAAATTTTTATTTTATGAATCGTCGTCGTCATCTTTATTTTAATATCGACTCCAACAGATGCAAAATACCAAATTGGTTTTAAGCGGTTATTTTTTTGTGAAAATGTTCTCATCACCATGTAGATCATCATCATCTCTAAAATTCAGTCTATTCTAAAATTTCTAACCTAATTAAAAGTTGATTGGAAAATAAATAATTTATTATTCAACCAGAACTGATTTCCTCACTGGAAACCCTAAATCATAAACCATATCCAACATTCAGCTCATTCTAAAACTTCTAACTACCATAAACCCTAAATCATAAAAGGTCTATGAAACCCTAACCTAATAAAAAATTGAAATAAACCATCTATTATCCAAACAGAACAGAACCGATTTCCTCGCTGTTAATTTAAGATCCCTCTTTCTAATCCTCACCCCTACTTTGTTTAACCCTCTTCTCATTGACTCTTTTCGAAACTCTGATATGAATTAAACACAATTAACTTAGATATATTTTTTTGAATCCGTGGAACTCCATTCTTCAGTTTGATTCCTCAAAATACTTATGAAACCTAACTTTAGTTATAACAACATATACACCTAATGTATATATATATATATATTATAATAGCAAGAATTTTTTTATTAACTTATTAGGTATCTTAATTTGGCGTTAATATTTTGGAAACATTTCCAATCTAAAAATAGAATGCCGTGCATTAGTGGTGAAACAAATACTAATCTTACAAATACTAATTAATGACAATTTTAGAAAGTAATGTTTGTTAATGACTTACTCATACATTGCTGTTATAGGGTCCACCTAGAGATGATGTAAAGGTTAATTTTTTTATGAATATGATCTCTTCATTGTATATGAAGTTCACCAATAAGTAAATCACATTGTTTAATTTAAAAATTTTATCACCAGTTAAGTCAAATTTAAATTTTTTAAACCATTTATTTTTACCATAAACTTTTGAATAGGTTAGTAAGATTAGAAAGAAATGATTCTTTTTTTAAGGTGATCTAGATAATAAAACGATCATCATAACAATTAATCAGCTCTTCGATTATTTTTATGTGGATCTTACTTACCGATGCAGATGGGTGTTCATGTGATGTTATGTTAAGGAAGAAAAAGTTGCTATGATAATAAAGCTTCCCAATTATAAAACTATTGTTAGGCACCATGCACAAAAAAGACTAAATTTGTTTGCAGCGCCATTAAATTAAGTTACATAACATTTTTATTATTACTAAAAGGGTTAGGTTATATAACCCCCACTTATATAACCCACCCCCTCCCCCCTTTTGTGGGGCCCACATGCAATGTTTATATAACTCCTCATTTGTGGGGGGCACATACAATGCATTCAAGAGTTGATTTTTGGATGGGATGTTTTCCTCATTATGTATTTCATCATATCAAAAAATCAACTTGTTCTAAAACTTCTAACCCCTTCAAATTAGCTCTTAAAAAATTTGGAAGTTTCAAATTTTTATTTGAACCGTTGATTTAAAACGGATAGATTTGAAGTTAGAAGTTTTAGAACAGACTGATTTCAAGTAACTATGTTATCTTCATCATATAGATTATTCTCTCCAAAAACTAGCCCCTGGAGGCATTCCATGTGGACCCCATAAGGAGGGGTTTTTAAAGGGTTAATTTAACTTACTCCCTCACAATAATTGGCGATTCAAAATTACCCCCTCAAAGATCACTTAATTAGCTTACCTCCTCAAACTCACGGTTTCCGTCCTTTTAACGTTTGAAGGCATTTGTGCGTCTCGCACGCTCATATTCATGACCAAAATGCCCATCAGGTGCATTACTTAAGATCCCTAACTTATTACACTTTATAGGATTAATCCTACTGTCATCTTAGAACTTCAGATCTGATTGTTGAGATTAATCCCATAACATTGATCTTCTTCTTCCCCACCCAACCTTATGAACCACAAATTCCATCACAACTCCAAATCCTAATAATTTTGTTGTAGACAAAAAAAAAAAAAAAAATATCAGAAAAAAAACCCCTAAATAAATGAGATCTCTTAGACGCATCCCTACATCATCTTCTTCTTCGTGGATTCACTTACGATCAGTAATTTTCGTTGCCTCTTCCTCCTCATCTTCTTCAACAGTTTCGTCCGATTGATCCCTTTTTTTTCTCTCTAATCGATTATCAATTGCTCTCAATTTGAATTTGATTCTTCTTCTTCTTATTTTAATTATTTTAAAATCAGATCTGATCTCAAATTCTGATTCAAGGGGTATTTTTTTTAAGAAAAATTTTGAACTTTTCCTCTGATTAATTTGATTTTTTTCCTTTCTATCATTATGGATTTGGTGGGTTTTAGGTAATTAAATTGGTAGTGGAGACTGATTTGTTTTCAATGAGTTTTGGGAATAGATTTCGTCAGTGGATTTTTTAGTTTTATATTCTACATGTGTGGAAAGAGATTTTTACCTTGACCTCTGTTAGAGCATCCACAGTCATATAAGCTAAAAAGGTGTTTTAGCTTTCTCTTATTTAGCCTACAAGACCGAGTTACACAGTGATAGGTTTTTAAAAAAGTTTGAGAAATTATTTAAAAACTGGTTAAAAGGATATAACCGTCATTTTTT
>MVGT01000727.1:85087-197910 GCA_002174775.1 Macleaya cordata
TGTTACGTGCCTAAGTGCCACGTGGGCATGTGTAGTTATTATCTTATTAGTGTAGTTATTAGTTATATTTTAAATGTTTGAATTATCTGAAGAAGTTACTAGGAGGTAGTTATATTGTGTTTTCCTGTTTTCTATTTAAAGACATCCATTGTACTAAGACAATAAGTGAATAATGATAATTGTGTTTTGTTTATCAAACTTGTACCAAGTTTGTTAATGGAGGTATCCACCCCCCTCGAAGTGGGTTCTTCTTCCCCTTTCTTATCTTTTATTTTTATTTAATTTAAGAGGTACGTATCAACCTCCATTAACGATTTTCCAACACACATAGAGGAGTTGCTACTGCTATTGTTGGCAAAAAAAGCCAAATCACTCGGTTCCATCTTCTATATATATCGTTTTCTCAATCAGATATTAAATGAGTTTTGGTCAGATCCGTCGAGACCAAGTTATGGACGAAGTTTCAAAAGTCATTAACGGAGGGTCGATTGAACTTTCTTACACCATTAATGAAGGTTTTTTAGGAGGAAAGAGAAAGTAATAAATGATGGGGGTTTTATAGTGACGATTGTTTTATGAGACAATGGTAGTTTTAGATTTAGGGTTTTGGTGGAAGTGTTGGAGATGGAATTTTTGGTTCAACGGATTGGGTGGAGAAGAAGAAGATCAAGGTTATAAGATTAATCTCAACCATCAGATCTGAAGTTCTAAGATGGACCATAGGATTAATCCTATAAAGTGTAATAGGTTAGAGACCTTTAAGTAATGCACGTATTTTGTTCCTCAACTTAATTTTAAAGTTGAGGAACAAAATATTTGTCAACTCGGAAAGAAACAATGTCTGGTTAAGAAAAAGAACTGATAATTATCATCGATCTAACTTTGAATTTGAACTTTGAAGTAGAAACAACATAAATAATATTCTTCCAAAACAATTACTCCTTGTTTTTATGCCGTGTAGCTAGGATTTCCATCTAATTCTGCTACAAAAGTTATAAAGAGCAAAGACAAAGCAGAGGAACACATTTACAACCGAAATTACACCAAACATGTACATGAAATTAGTATAGTTCAAAAACAAAAATCATTCTGGAAAGAGAGTTTGACCTAGAAACCTTGATATCTCTGCACAAATGGCCCCCTAGATTTTCATTTTCCTGTGCTTGGTTAAACTCTATGGGCCCTCGCCCACGGATATGATGTCTCAGTTACCTTCTTGGTAAGTTTGGGTATTTATTATACATGCAGTATATATGAATTTCAAAAATTGAAGAATGCGTATGAATGATATGAATGAAACTTATTAAGGAACACTGAGTACTTGGGAAATTCTTACTTTAGCTGAATAATTACATATCCAAAACAGATGAACATCAAACTCTGGAGTGAAACAGTAATTACTTCAAGTAAGGTATCCATTGACACAACCACATGAGAGATATTCTTTTCATTTCAGTGTGCAAAAATTCGAAGTAAAGGAATGTTACATGATTGGGTCTTTCCCCCTTTTTCTGTATTTACTTTCTTCCAGATCAAAGGATAGAACACCGACGAATGAATAAGAGGGTTCCTAAAAAGAGACTCCAAAAAATGAGGAAGCCCCATTAAGATTAATTATAACTAACCTCAGCCTGCTTGTGATGTTCTTGCTACAGGTGGAAGGTATATTGAATCAAGATCCCCGGGGTAAGGAGTCCACAGGCCTAATCCCCCTCTACTCTCTTTAAGTCGTTTTAACTCGTCCCAAGACTTGGCCCACTCTACAACAGAAGAATGCTCCCTAGTATGACTATGCAATACAAATAATGAGTTGTACTCACAATTAGGAAACATGTAGAACTTGAATGCATCCCCTAATCTGTAAACAACATAACCAAAGCTCAGCTGGTCTCTCGGTGTGAAGAGGTCAACCTCATTGAACCAAAGGCAGCTAAACACGTTGTTAAGTGCTGTGTGTTCCCGTATGATGATGGCTCCCTCCGGCACATCTGCATTGTTGTGTCATTTTTCAGTTAATACAACAAAAATAACACCTTAAATTTCAACTAGAATGGGAATATCAAATGAATCCTTCATACATACAGCCCACATGCACACTGCTGAAACACAATTCAATAGATCCCCCATCAAGGTGAACTTGTAGTTCACGAGTGAAATGACCATAACCGTCCAAGATATAGATCTTATGGTTTTCTGACCACTCAAAAGATGGTGATTTTGGTGGGAGTGGTTATGGACATCTCATACTCATAGGGTTGGCTTTTTACTTCACATATTTCCTTTGTAGAACTCACCTGAGCTCATCCAAACCATGTTATTTTCTCAGCTTTGGGTTGCATTACTCATCCTAGCATACAAATAAAATGACAGAATAAGATATGAAGAACAAAAGGAACTTTTTCTTACCACTGATCGTCTTTTTCATCAGACTCCATGACTCCATTCCCTCATAGAGATATATTTTCATGTGGAGATCAACAAGAAGTCGAGCATATCGCTTCCTCCGCTTGATTGCATCAGCTTCTTCATATATACTCTGATGGTGTTTATGACGAGCAATGGCAAATGTGTGCTTCCCACGCCATAAATATCTGCAAATTTATAGATAGTTGGTTCATATGTTCCACTAAGAAGACCACACAAGAGGTAACCTAGATGCAATCTAGTGAAAAGGAAGTAAGGGAATGCATTTTCACACGCAGGACGGAACACCACCCAGTGGGTCCAAATACGAAAATTCCTTGTGCCTTAAATTGGTTAGATGGGCCCAGCTACCCAAAACCATGGGACTTGTGAGTCCTCATTTCCATGTGGGCCATCCATCGGGTGAGGAAGAATCTCCTCATAGGGAACCAACCTGAAACTTCTAACGCTACCAAAATGGGATTGCAAGCTAAAGCATTCAGGTTGATCAAAATTTTAATGTTAATTGGACTGAACATTTGGTAGAATTAGAAGTCACAGATGGCCTTGTGTGTCACATATAGCAGCAATAAACCTTCACAAATTCTACTCGGACTCTCAAGATCCTACCAACCCACCTTTCTAAAATAAGCAAGGGATCGACTATAAGTTCCATTTTTCCGTCAATCCAGATGCTGTATTCTGCTTGAGGAAACAGCCTGTGGGTTAATATCTTGGGAACCTTCCCATTCCTTCTTGGCTCATCATAGGGTGGATTGCGTAGTAGTATAAGCCGCCAAATACCGACCCATTTTCCCCCATGACCATCCTCTCTGACAGTAACATTTTCCTTGATGAAGTTAAGAGATTTTTGGTCCACGGCCATGAGAAAGCAGAAGAGCTTTTGGGATCGCACACTTATATTTGATGGTTGATGAGGTGTATCATACCCATCAAAAATGCCTGACGCAACCACAAACCTACATTTCTCAGCATACTTGACATCTGCTGGGTCCATCTCTGCACCTCCATTCCGTATAAAACCGCAGTGCACCTGAAAACCACAAAACACGATGAAGAACAAAATAAATCCAAATACAAGGCAATAAAGAAAAATCATAAAAAAAAATTAGTATGCTGATACAGAGAAAACATTGGATGACCTATGCACAAAAAATAACTTTAGTATCCATATCTTTCAGTTGGCTACATCTTCGAGGAGATACAGCACAAAAATTTGAATTAAAATGATCACTCAGTTTCTAAACCAGCTCCATCTTTAGCCACTAGAGCAACACCCAGAAAAAGATGTCCACTACCTGGTGACATCTTGGACCAGAAAAGATTACAAGATCAAACCCTACCATCAATCTGATAATCTCTTAGAAAACATGTATTCTATGTGTTGTGTATCATAACAGATTTACTTTTGAACAACAATGGCACGGTCACTCACCATCTAATCTTCTATAAACATTGTATACAGATATACATGTAATTTAAAAAAAAAAGTATTTTCCTTAAAAAATGAAACCATGAATCTCTTTCTAGCCTCCTCTCTACTTGACCTCATCCTAGAATCAAAAGATGTCACCTTCAAGAATCAGTCTGCCTCCTCAAGTCAAGAGAAATGACCCAATCATGGCTGCTTCTTAAACATTGAGACATCTCCCTGAAGATTCTGCTTTTTACTCTTCTCCAAGTGCATTTATTATCTATCCTAATTGATAGAATAAGGTAAATTCATTTAATATCCACACGACAAAGTGCATCACAACAACCAAACATTTATTTGTTTAGACTTTTGAAAATGCTACTCATCCCACTGAAAACTGCCCTACATTATTTCCCAACTGATGTGGAAGCATCTTGGAGTAGCACATATAAGGCTCGAATGTGTTAGCTGAGAATCTGAGATGCTGCCACATCAGTTAGGAAATCAAGTAGGGAAGTTTTCAGTGGGATGAGTAGCATTACTCTTAGACTTTATAGTGTAAAAGACAAAAGATTGTTCAAGAAGCTGCTCACATGTTTAAAAAATCAGTTTCAGACTCTTGACTTTCAGATCATTGCACAATTGGTCTCTTCCATGCCTATTATTACCAAATAAAAAGTGTATTGTCCTACTCACACCTCCAACTGCAAAAAGGTCCAAACAGTGCAATACTACAGATTATTGAAATCCTAAAAGAAATGGTCATAATCAATACTGACTCTATAAATTGATGCTTCAATACAAAGATACCACCATTGAATATTTTAGAATCAAGTGCAAAATTCCACAAGCTCAACAATGGGGCTTTGCTTCCCAATTAACTTGCAGATTACAAGCAGGATAATGCAATAAGAACAGAACTTTCAAAAGTTGACGGATATTCTTATGTTACCTTCATAGTTGTATTTAATTTAAAACTCTGTTCTCGCTGAGTCCAACTTTCATGTCCCCCAAAAAGTGGGGCTGACTGAGATCCACTATTTGAAGGATCATCCTCCAAAATATACGATAACTTCTCAACAATCTTGTCTGGGGTTCTTTCCTTTGGTATGATTACAGAATCTGGGTCATCCGCAACGGGAATTGAACAACCTAATTACAATATTAGAAAAAACACCATTAAACAACAGTTGATAGTAAAAGATGAACACTCAATAGAAAAAGGAACAAGCTGCCACAATCTTACGATGTTGTGGTTTTGGTACAAATCCCATCGTGCCCAAGATGAAAAATACTTTGCTATCTTTATCACAAATAGCTGCACGTAATCCCAAAAAGAAATGTAGAACCATTTCAAGTCAATTAATACAAACAAAGAAAATGCAACATGTAGCATTGGTGATCTTTTCAGTATATGTTAAGAGTATAATATTAGATATGAGGAGCAGATAGGCAACTTATTGGGTGTTAATTACTTGTTTAACACAATCATAGAGATGTGAGCAATGTTCTGCAAAATATTATCTTTTGAATGAAAGAATTTAGGATCATTAAGACTGAATAACTTATTGGGGTTACCGACCAGCTCCAGATTGCTGACATGCATAACCATCCGCCAGAAAATAGATGTGTGTCCCAGGCAATGAATGGTATGATGATGTGTTTTAATGGCAGAAACTTCACTAAAATCATATAAAAAAGGATAGAAGTCTAGGGTTTTTCCTTCACCCAAATGGATTTCAAGGAGTTTTCTCACTCAACACAGTTTTCAAAATAACAAACCTAACTAACTGAAGGCACTAACAGTGTATTTATGTTCTAACACAAAACAGTTAACATCGGAAGGACTCTAATATAAAATGCATGCACTAACCAAGAGTGTTCTACTGTTCCACTTTGAAAAATGAATAAATGATTTGCCACGAACAAAACTTTTTCTCTTGATCAGTACATGATTCATGAAGACCACAAACAAATGAGACTTACAAAGCAAAAGGAAGACAAACCATAGCTTCTGCAATCACTTAATAGACTATGATTGGGAATTGTAATTCCAATTGAACCACTGAGGTCCTAAACTATGTATTCCAGATTACCAAAAAATAGCCCTACTGTTTTTTGCAGATAGAGAGACACAAACTTATGGGATATGCAAAAGATGACTGAAAGGTTGCAGAATTGCACTAGCTTCTAATGGAAGATGTTTCCTAGAAAAAGAAATGCTATTGAAGTTCTTTCCTAAACCTAGAGGACTCTTCTTTCTTTTCAAGGAGTTATTTGCGTCTCTTCTAGAAAGTTATTATGGTGACAACAAGCAATAGAGCAAATGAAAATCGAAACACAACTAATCCAAAACAAAATCTAATTCAAAAATTTAAAACTTCAGCCCAAGAACTAATATAAGGATTTCGAATCTCACATTTACAGTTTGAGTATCCTATCTCTCGAATGACAAGAACTTCTAACTAGCATATAAATTGGAAGATCTACAAACTAAAACACATATTCAGAATGGTCACAGACACAATACCTGAAAGGAAAGTTAAAGAAGATTGGCAAGACCAGACATGAAATAATAACACAGTAAGAATTATTAACATCCACAAGATGCCCGCCACTAGAACCAGGCGTATAAACCCCCTCTTCCAAACTATCTTCAATGGGTAATCTTGTGGCATCCTCCCAAAGGAAGAAAAGGGACCATTTTCAACATCTGCATTCCATCAAAGAACTCAGTTGATTATATAACCCATCATATTATAAGACATCAGAGAAATCAGAGACCAAAACCCACAAGAAATAGAGAACAACCCATCTAATTTTTACCTTTAATTTGCTGGGTTTGAGTATTACGGTCTGCTCTACGGGTTGCCCGTAAAGAGACAGAGCGGTGAACTTCACTATCCATTACTACTCTCGATCACTTAACATATTTCCACTAAAGATAGCAAGATTCTACAATAAAAACAAGAAATTGTTCAATTTCACAAAATTACATAGTTGGAGGTTGTTTGAAGCGCCATTTTCACCCCCCTAACAGTACTAGTTCTTAAAATTCACAGACCCGAACACGGAAAAGGGCGATTTGAGTGCAATTAGAACAGAAAAGGAAGAAAAAAAAAAGAGAAAAAAAAAATCAAAATTCACAGACCCAGATATAAAATCAAAACTGCATTTGCGGAAGAAACAAGATACAATACGATATACCCTTGAAACCCCAGAAAATCAAAAACTGGTTTCCCCAAAACGGTGAAAAACTCGTTTTTAGGGCTCAACTGAGAATCAGATGAAAATTTGTAACCACGTATTCAATCAAGAAAAGATGGTTCAAAGATGGGAAAATGATCGAAAGATGAAAATCATTAGGGAAAGGAGAATTACAGTTCGGAGTTACTACTCGACTCTGCACCAGATCTTAGAGCAGAAGGAAACCAAGAAGTAGGCTTTGATCGTTCTTAGATTTTTGAGCATGGACATTAATATGTTAGACGTAAATACCCCTCATATTCTACTAAAGTACTGATACAATGAGACCGCAAATCGCCTCCAAAATTATCCATGGAGCCGTGTCGGCACAAACATGTTCCACCTAATGTTTACACTCTGCTTACACCTCCTTCTGGTTGCCGCACAGCCCATAGAGATGATTTAGGAGCTAATTTTTGTGGAGATTATATGAATCTTCATCATTTAGATAAAATTCAGCCTTATAAACATCTCCATGCAGTCCCTTAGGTGGGTGAAAATGGCCAGTAAGAATAAGTGAGGTGTAATACCACCCATCTTATTCTTACACTCTGCTTATATATTTATGTGGACCCCGCATAGAGAAGATCTAGTAGCTGATTTTTTATGGAACCTCTTCTAGTCATGTAGATCAAAATCAACCTTACGATCATCTCTATGTAGGCTCGAAAATGGTTATAGATAGGTGCAAGAACAACTGGGTTTAAAGCTTTGCATATTACATTTACAAAAGTGCTCATCTAATGTTGGCGCATAAAGAATACGTGAAACGCACGTGTATGGAACTAGATTTGGTACATTTTCTCAATTGTTGAAGTCTAAAAACTGTGCACGCAACTCAACACATCACGCTTAACATGAACTCGGATAACTGAGAACTCTGTACCCAAGGGCGAGTGAATTGGGTGATGCAATCGTTAGACCATTGGAGGGTACTTGTTAGATTTGGCAATGAGTGAGGATTAGGGTCTCCCCTAGGCAGGTTGGTTGGTCAAGATTATTAAACTATAACCGTGATTACTTATGAAACGAGTTAGTTTTTTCAAACTCTAATCCCTAAATAATTTGACATTTTTTTTTATATAAAAGTAAAGAAACGAGTCAGGATTGACCCTAACTCGAACAGAATTGATATGGCATAAGTAAAAAATGCTTAATTCTAATTTTGACTCGTTTGGGTGCACGTCGGTTAGAATTGACCTGCGAGCCAGGTTTTGCCAGTGCTTCAAAAGGGCTACCGACCGTGTAAGGGAAATGAATTTCAAAAAGAAGAAAACGATTTCTAATTGTTCCAAAGTGGAAATAATCTCAACTTACTTATTTTGGATCCGCACGTCGCGTAGTTTGACAATAGGGTTTCAGTTGAGGAGGTTCAAGAAAATAGTATAGAAAAAAAAGTTAGGTTTGTTATAATTTCTGGGTACAGAGTATATCGAGAGAAGTGGGAAGAGGATATTACTCATTCACTCTGTTATAACATGCATACTCATTGTACAATATATATCTCTCTCAACATACAAATTTCGTACTTAACATTTCTCTGTTAATTCTATCTAAGAAAGGGGGGCTAACACACATATATAACATCTCCTGCATGTGGGGGCTTAAGGTGTTATGACACCTACCCCATGGGTGTCAAGCCCACATGCAAGTGCATGGTGGGCAGCCACCCAAGCAGCTGCATGCTATGACAAGGTTAAAAGAAGACGACAGAAAGAACTTTTTATTGAGAAATTTCTAAGTGGTGAACGGCACTTTTAGTAAATTAGCAGGGTCGGAGAGTTTAGCATTTTTAGAAAAAAGATTCGAAAAAACAAATAACCCCTTACGTCTCAAAAAATTCGGTGGATCATTTTCTTTTCTTTTCTTTTTTTTGAAAGAATTTTCTTTTCTTTTTTTTGATCTTACTCCTGCTAGACGTTTTCTTCACTTATTTTTACATCTTATTTATACTCGCTAATGGGTCCATATAAATATTATGATTTAATTGTTGATTTTTTTGTAGGATAGTCTTATCATCATCACCTTATAGGCCATTCTCATGAAAAATCACTTTTTTCTAATTTTTTTTTTTAAATATAGAAATTCACTATTCTCAAACTTCTTTTTGAAACTTCAAATTCCTTAAAAAGTTAGTTGAAATTTGATAAATAAAAATAGATGCTTAAAAAGTAGTTTGAAATTTAATCATGATTGAGTAATTTATTTTATCATTGACTTCTAACTAAATTTTGAGGAGGTTAGAAATTGGTTTGCTAACGTGCACCCCTATTATTCTACAGAGGGTTTTTCTGTCTTTTTACACTGCGTTAACGTGCACCGCGGATTGTCCGTGCATAAAGAAAAAGCCTATCCTCCACGTCATTTTTTTCCCATGCAAGGGTATGTTAATGCAATTTTTAGGTTTTTTTACTAAGCAATCTGTTTGTATAGAGGCTTAGAAAAGTGCATATGCTCAAAGTATGCAAAAATAGCTTATGCAAATTACAATTTGTATATGCAAAATTTGTATAGGTTTTTAACTATGCAAATGCAATTTCTGAGTTTTTTTATTATGCAATATATTTGTCTAGAGGCTTAGAAAAGTTTAGACGCTCAAAAGTATGCAAATTATAATTTGCATAGGTTTTTGAGTATGCAAATGCAATTTCTGGATCTTTTTTATTATCCAATCTGTTTGTGTAGAGGCTTAGAAAAATGTGTATGCTTAAAAGTATGCAAAATAGCTTATACAAATTACAACTTGTATAATTTATCGATTTTTTATTATACAATTTATTTGTATAGTTAAGTTACAAAGATTTTTTTCTTTCTTTTTGAATTTGATAATGTTGTCTAGTCTCATTTTGAAGATCTTGAAAAATACTTTCCAAAAAAAATTCGATTTATAAATTAAAAGTTATAACATTTTGAATTTTAAAAAGTATTATTTTATCTTTATCTTTCTGCCATATCACCACTTTCTACAAAACAAAAAACAGTTAGAGTTTACGTTTTAAATAAACATAAGGATAGTTTAAGTATGACAATATATTAGTTTTAAGACAAAACTAAAAAATAATTCCTGCATTTACAAAACACTAAAAGGGAGGGACGGGACTTATAAAACAAAAAGTGCCCATCCTCTCAATAAAACCAGCTAGAAACCAGGGCTTGCAGTCTAATTTTGTATTCCTTCAAGTTGAATCACAAAACCATTGTCTTACTTCATAAAATATCTATTATGTCTTATCGAAGATACATGCAAGGCACATATCCTCAAAAAGACATGCACAAAGTATAAAAAAAAAATTCATTGAATTGGGCCAAAAGCGCCCTCCTTTGCCCTCCTTTTTTTCGTTTAAGCCAGACAGCACTTTTTGTTTGTAGATTTAGTTCCTTCGGAAGATGGTAGAGCCAAAATATTCTAGAGAACTTTCTAGTAAAGAGCAAAGCCAATAGCCAAAATATTCTAGAGAACTTTCTAGTAAAGAGCAAAGCCAACATATTTCTTAAGAAGATTTTAGAGCTCCAGGAGAGGCTTTTACAAAACTCATTATAACAACTATACCACTATTACATGTACATAATCTTTGTCATTCATGCTTACAAATATGAGGATCTCAATCATTTGTCGTTACACTCTAATTGCGAACAATAACAGTTGGTCAATTCTCTTGCGCTCTTAAAGTGTGTGCTTGTTTATACTAAAAAAATGGCATTTGTGTTCAAATTCTCTTTACTCTCTTGAAATAGAGAAACTATGAAACTTTGGGGAAAATTGAAAGAATGAAACACATATGTAGGGTTCAATTGAAAAGAAATGATTCAACTTATGTGTCTATGTATTGAGAAAATGGTAACATGAGATTTCTGGCCATTGCTCAACAACATCAACTGGAAGGTAAGAGATCTTAGGGACTAGCTAAGTTAAAAGAGGCAAGTCTCCCCTTGATTGTGACTCAAATGAATATGAGACATCAAGTTTTTCTACATTTCTCATAGTTTTAATGTGTGGGGTGATGAATTCCTATGAACTAGAATTCTCATTGTTCCATTTCAATTTTTCTGTTGTAATGATCTTAAGGTGTCAATTTGATTAAGCAGTCAGGTTATAGATGGGTCATGAATACAAAAGATTCACCTTTTCTTTCCATTGAACAAAAATATGTGACTCAAATGAATTTTAAATTGATTTAGTTAAAAAAGAAAAAACTTTAAGAATATATGCTTTAAAAAAAAAGTTAAGAACTCGCGATTCTCCTCCCGTTAAAACAAAAACCATCTATCAAAACAAATTATCATGACAGCATTAGAATACCAAGGTTAATGAACCACCATCGTTTTTGCAATAACTCTATGAAATTTATAAATTCATAATTTGGAATTTATTATGAATTTATAAATTCTTATTACACAATTTTTTCAAACCATTATGTCGGAAACATGGCATATACTCATATGTAAGAACGTTTTCTGCCCAAAAAAAAAAAATATATATCTTGGGAAGACAATAAAAAGCATATACATGGAACCACTATCAGCTTTGCAAGATTAGAATGATAGCCTTTTTGTACATTATCAGCTTTAATCAAAACCATAATAATACATGGACCGTCTATGGTGGGGCTTAAAAAAAAGAAGGGAATGAACAATGAATATCCCCTTTCTCCCTCTTCCCTTCTCTACCCTATACAAAACATTTGAAGGGAACGGAAGCCAGCCAAGTTAAAAAAAAACGGAAGGGATCAGACCCCTGTACACATAATCTATCGAACCCCTATCTCTCCTGCATCTCTCATAGCCGATCAACCGAGATTACCCCTATCCATATAGGTAACTGAGGACGAGAAACAAGAAGGTACAAAAGACAGTATTCCCCATAGATCATCAACAACTACAGTGGAATCTGCACATAACACCACCGTAAACCCCTTCCCATCTGGTAATGCAGTTTGGGAGAGAGACAAGCTTCCATCTGCATGGAACCCCATTGCCTTCGGTTAGTTTCAAATTTTCCCATCATATCAAAATACAAGAACATGTCCCACCATCATATCATTACTAACTATCCGATGCCTAGATGCAGAAACGAAAATATAGGTGAAAATGCACACCCATCCTTAACCTCTGTTTCTGCCTTGCCCAAGTCATATCTTCATGAATTTGTTAAGCCTACTTGTATAAATTATGGTATCATCGAACTCAACTTGTAGCTTACCTGTACACTGCTGCAACATGGCATGCAAAGCCAAACCAGACCGCAACCACTGCTGACAACTGCAGACCTATTTACGTGCTTCATCCAGACCCAGAGTTACTGGGCTTGACATACAGTCCACTCTGCCCTGCTTGCAGATGTTGTTGCTGTTGTTGTTGTGGCTGCGGTTGCGGTTGCTGATGTGGCTGTTCCTTTTGTGGCAGTGATGATGGTGATGGTGCTGCAGGCTGTTGGGCTGGTGATGGTTGATGCTGTTGCTGCAATTGCGGCTGCCACTGGGTCCCAACATTGTGGCCATGCATAGGCATACTTCCTGGAAACTGTTTCTGAGTTGAATCTGGGCCAGATGAAGACGGCGCTGGCTCGCTTTCCACTGTATTGGTCAAAGGCGGTTGATTTCCGGCGGCAGACAAGTGATTAACTGAGTTTGGCACTCCCGAATCATGTGATGGCTCTGAGGTTGATTTCCACTGAGAAGGGGCACTATTTGCAGAGGAAACAACAGGCATGACACTGGAGGATTCAGTAACCCCCATCTGAAGTGTGCTGTTTGCAGGCTGTTGCTCAACCATGGACTGCATATGTGGATCAGAATTCATTTGACGATTCTGTGGTTGAAGCATTCTCTGTACATTCGGCCTTTGCTGTTGCTGCGGCTGCTGCTGGCCAGAACCCACGGCCAATGGAGGAAGAGGTTGCTGGGATGCCAATAGTGCATTACTAGAAGAAACTGATGGGGGCTGGCTTTGATTCGTCGTCTGATCAGGATGAGAAGTCAACTGTGGTAGTTGCTTTGACAAAGATGGTGGTGAGCGAGAAAACAGCTTTTGCTGTGGTGAGCATTGATTTGAGGATTGAGGAGACACCAGAGATTTACTTGGCTGAACTGGGTTTGAACCTGAAAATAAGCCCTGGCCTTGCATCAGATGCATGACCTGCTCACCCTTCTCATGCACTTGATTTCCTGGAGTCGTAGCAAGCCCATTCACATGGGAGGGATCAAGAGGAAGGTTCTGATGCATCATCGTGTTCCCTCTGCCCATTCCCTTAATAAACTTAGATTGCTGCTGGGATTGAGATGGTTGCCTTTGCTGAGCGAGATGCCTGCCAGGTTGTTGAAGCTGCTGCTGCTGTTGCTGCCGCTGCCGCTGTTTCAGTATCTGATTGGGTAAGGTGCCACCAGTAGTACCTTGATGACTCCGACCAAGCCCATGAGGCAGGTGATGTTTTGGTTGGGGTTGTGAAGTTGTTGGGTTCATGGGGGAAGATGATGATGATGTTAGGGGAAGCTGGGGGTTTTGCGACGGCAGTGAAGATGCCTGCTGCTGAATCTGAGAAGTATTCTGTAGACAAGATGACATTGGATGCTGAGACTGTGGTTGGTTATGAGGCATTGAAGAATTGGAGGGAGTAAACTGATGCTGCTGCTGCTGCTGCTGCTGCTGCTGCTGCTGCTGCTGCTGTTGCTGCTGATGCTGCATTAACCGTTGCTGGAGATGCCTCTCTTTAGCAAGCCGAATCATGTAAGCCTGCTGTGGGGTTGTAGTATGGTTGCTGCCTTGAAGATGAGGGTGATGAGGTTGTGGGGGTATTGAAAGACCATGGGACTGTTGCGAGGGCATCGGATGTTGCTGCTGCGGGTGTTGGACTGAAAATGTTTGACCAGGTGGAGGGGCAGTCTGATTAGAGAACCCAGTACTCAGCCCATTGAAAGGGGGAAGGCCTTGGCTATTCCCTTGCATCTGAAGCTCTTGCATCATAATCTGCCTCTGATCCTCTGGATTTTGACCAGGCTATATGACAGCACAGAAAAGCACTATCAGAAAACTAATACAGGTAAAACGTCTCCAACAGGAACCGCAGAATAATAGCATCATCAGATGTTTATTTTGAAAAAACCTGGTCGGTCAAATTTGAGGGAAGTAAAGATGTAAATAGTAATATTAACTAGTTAGTTCTTGACCAAAGAATATTCTAAAAAATACGCATGCCAGACCATTTGTAAGTCCACAAGGGGTATAACCGGCATAATTTTCCAGCTTAGGGATACAGATGCTATCATCACATAGACGTTGATGCAGAGTAATTTAACAAGGGCGAAGTTTTTTCCTCTTGCACTGACACTGGAGATAATCCCCTTGATCCCCTAAATGAATCAGGTCACTCGAGATGGATAGGCTGGCCTTGAAGAATATCTTTAAATAGCAATGCAACTTGCCAAAGTTCCCAGAACTATTCATACTTGATGGAATCCATTGAAGATTTTCAAAAACTTACCCGTATCATATGCAAAGAATCACGGGGTCTCATCATTGAGGTTCCCTGACCAGAAACAGATCCATTGTGCATATTTACAGAGTTTGGCATCCCCACCCCAGTGGTGGAAAGCATACTTCCCGAGGAAACCATGTTCAGCATAGCCGGTGAGCCTATTCCTTGGAATCCTGGCCGAGGCATTGGCATGCCTCTATTCATCCCACACATCATGCCCATACCATTTCCACCAGCTAGCATGCGAACACCACGATCACTTCCTGGCAAAGACCCAGGAACAGACAAGCCAGAGTGCTGAATGTTTCTACCAGACAGCATTTGATTATAATGTTGCATTCTTTGCTGTTCATCAATTGGTAAAGATGGCGGTCTTGGACCACCAAACCTGTGACCATCCCTGAAAGAAACATGATCATCCAATCATGTTAGCATGAATTAATATTATAATCATCACGAGTAGTTAATGATGCATATAAGGCTATCTAACAATGCCTACCTAGTAGAGGCATTGAGTGCAGCAGACGGAGATGGCAAGCTATTTCCAAGGACCATACCAGAAGATCCTTGTAGCATTGAACTAGAACCAGAAGTAGGAAGAACCGGAGCCACGGAACCTTGATTTGACATTGCTAAACCGCTAGTATGAGACCCTTGATATCCAAGGGAAGGAAAATCTGGGCTCGAAGTAGTTGCATCGCAAAGATCAAGAGGCCTTCATTATCAAATGGAACTAAGTTATTTACATTTTTGCGAGAAAAAACAGAAACAAATCAAACTATGGAAATGTAGAAGTATGGGCAAATTACAGTGGAAAGGAGTGGCAAAAAGTGAAACAAAGATCAAAACTGCACTGCTCAAATGCATAAATTAGAACTTACGTCAAAGGACCCCCATTCAAGTTATTCGGGCAGACTTGCGAGAGAGCGAGAAGATGAGAATTGTGGACTGCCGCTCTTTGTTTCTCATCCTGATTATCATTCTTCACAAAACAAATTGAAAAAAAAAAAAACAATCACATTCATGGACTAGTATAAAAAATATAAACGCAAGATCAAATATTACTGCTCCATTCTTCAGGTATCAAATGCCACAGAAGACCATCCCACATGATGTTTAAACCATGTTGACTTGCCCAACAAAGACATGTAATACATAAACCAGCATGGCTAAAACACAAAAATGCATCTAAGTTTGGAGACCTGCAAATTATTGGTAGCTATCAAGGTGTGCAATTTGACCTCACAAAGTAAAGCAAGCAAATAAAATATGCAGACGACGGAGAATGGCAGGCTACATAAGAAATGATTTATGGGCCATGTAGGTTAGACATACATTGTACCAATATTCAATATAAAAGGCTAAAAGAAAATGTCTTTGAAAATCCAAGTGTTTCTGCCTACGCAATCTAAGAACAGTAAATTGTATCACTTACTTTATCTTATGCTTCTACGTTCTAAGAGGACATTTGAATTTGCAAACATCCAAAGTAATGATAGTAAACTTCAAGATGAAAACAAGAAATAAACCTGAATTTTACGAGAATGTTGATGTTGCCCAATAAAAATGATTTTCTCAAAGTGAGACTTAAGGGTATCCTCTTCCATTGGGCCCTGCAAACGTTGAAACAGCTGCCTGGCACTGCCCTGGTGTGGAGAGCAGCACCAACTTAGATCAGTTTAGTAACAGTAAAAAAGCTGAACTCAAAAAAAAATAGGTTAAATTCTCTTCCCACAGCCACAATAAAAGAAAAAAAAAATTTGTGAAGACCAAATTATCAGCAAGCAAAAAGAGTCCTGCCTTTGGGATTCCAGGTAAAGTGGACGGATAAGGTTGGGAAGACCCCGAATCTTCAGCACTATCAGCACCATCACCAGCATTCTTGTCCATTAAAAATTTATGGCGCTCCTTGCAATCTTTAGGTTTTCGGAAAATGCACTGCAAGTGCATAGGTCAATCACATCAGCATCTTTAATCTCCAAAAGAGAACCAATTGGTGATACTTTAGACAGTACAAACAAGTTTTGCAATTGATTAAAACGTTTACAAGTTATCTTAGAAAAAGTCAGGATAAGTAAAGGAAGAGAACTCTAAATATATATTTACCTTGAACTGCAGAGTGTTGTTGATAACATCACTAACAAGTTCCCAGTTTGGACCCATATCATGTACAAGGACCACAAGTGCCTGAGATACGAACTTACAACATTCAGAAACTTTTCTTTTTTATCACTATTTTTTTATCGAAACATTCCAAAACTTCTTTCCAGTTCCAATATCAATCCAAAAGATAATATAGTGTGAAGGTGAATATTACCTGGTCTTCAAATTGTGACCATGGACTTCCTAACCCCAACTGCCCAGAAGACATCTGCAAAGATATAGTGGCAATAAATCACATGTTTATCGTTATCCTCAGCATTGGTTGTAAAACTCCAGCTCATGTACCAGTTTAACTTTTGAAAATTACAGAAACAGAGAGAAGCATGCAACAAACAAATAAGCTCCAATTAGGAGCAGAACAATACAGTAAAAGAACAAATTCTACATACTGATATCTAAATCAGTGAAGGAACATTAATATGGGCATGTGTGTCAAAGTTGAGCATGCATATTGGGTGTTGGTCATTGTGATAATTGAGAATAGGATTTACAAACTCGAAACTGTACTTAATATAATTTAAAACTGACAATTCTGCAAACAAATAGACTAAGGGGAACAAGCCATGCAGAAAACACGGTAAAATAAATAAAACTGCTTGTTTAGTTTTAATCTAAGTAACATTGACACAGGTACAGGTGTTGGACACCGGTACGAGGTGTCGGAAACGGAGACGAAAAAATGCTCAATACGGGGACAAGGGAGGGTATAGACATAAATATATATATTCTCTCTTAATAACAAAATAAGTGGACCACCAAAAAACAAACAGACCCTAAGTAAAGGAGAAAGATGGGCTTTAAAATGGTTAGTTTGAAGTAGACTTAATTGGTCCAATATGATAGAGTCTGAGAAGTGGGCCTTTAGTAAGTGGGCTTTTCATAGAATAGGTTTTTATTGAGTTGTTAAGAAGGTCATTTTAAAGGCGCCCTCCATAATCTTATCGACAGGCCCCGATTATAAGCACCCCCGGAATTTGCTTTCGTCGTTAACGGCAGGCCCCAATCTTATTGGCAACCCCCTCATTATGGTCAAACGAATTTGACTATCACACAAAACCCAGGTTTATCCATCATGTTAAAAATTTGGCTTTGGTAGTGAGAGAAAGCTTCAAAATCGCCATTAATGGAGTCTCCTACGACTCCATGAAATTGAAGCAGTAAAGTTGGGAATCTTTAAGCTCTGACCACCTAATTTCTACCCTCTCCACCACCACCTTCCAACCCTTTTGTGGCATCCCTTACACCGCTCTCCCAATCATCACCTGTCTTTCTCTCTCTAAAAACATCCTGATGGTCATGCGTAAAGAGATCAAAGATAATGGCACTTCAAAAGCCTACACCAACAAGAATCAACCATGTATAATCATCGAAGATCTTGTAAACAGCGTTGGGTTTTTCCACTTTGGTTGCTGTGCGATGCAACTCTGCCAGATTTGGCCAAATTTAGGTTTAAAAATTGGTCAAAAGTGGCCGAAAATCATATCAAGAATCGGTTTGTTCCAGCCGAAGTGCAAAACTTCAAATGTGAAAAAATTGGTTCGGCAATTTTTGGCCGATTTTGCCCAACTGAGACGGCATCATGAAGCCGTTTTGTTAGTAGTAAATCGGGCTTTCAGTGCTGTTTTCCTCTTAGAAACTCGGCGTTCCAATGCCGGTGGACTCGAACCAAACAAATCTTAGTTCGAACTAAAAGGAACCAAACTTTGTTGTTTCTTTTAAAAGTAGGGTTTGGCATTTAGGGTAAAAATCCAGACACCACGTAAGGGTCGATCTCACCGATAACTGACTGTGTTTGCGGGGTGAAAACTGAGAAGAAGAAGAAAAGGAAAAAAAGTGGTGGTGTAGTGTAGTTTTGATTAGTGGTTTTCTATTATAAAAAGGACTGATGGTTTTGAGAAGTGGTTTTTCTTTGGCTAATGGTTTTGTCTTACAAAAATGGAGGGGACAGATTGACACACGTCAAGCTAGTTAAGAGCAACAAATAAAATTATTTTAATGTATTTTTGGAAGGCAAGATGATCCGATGTGACTTGGGAGCGATAATGAACGATCCCCATCCTAAGTCAAGAACCATGGTTTGACCACTTTGGAGGCTGCCACTAAGATTATGGGGGTGCCTTTAAAACTACCCTTGTTAAAAGGGTTAGAGACATTGGGTCTTTAAGAAGTGAGCCCAGCTGAAATAGGTTAAAGGGTTTGGCTTTTAGGGTAGTATCTATCGTATTCAACATAACAAAAGCAAAAAAACCCTAAACAGCTAGTTGTGGACGATGGGAGAGGCGGCAGCAAAGGAGACGATGGCGGTGACGGTTGATGTGACGACAACAATATAATCATCTTCTTCTTCGATTTTTTTTCTGATTTGAAGTATATATGGAAACCAGATCTGATCAGAAATCCAGATCTGATTTCAGACTCATCCTTCCCTCCCCTCTTCTTCTTTGATTAGGGTTTTCTTAACAGATTTTTTTTTATAAAAACAAACAGAAATTAAGAGGGAAGTATCCGATTGAGTGTCTGCTCGTGTCTGACACGCATACCAGTGTCGACACGGCAAAAAATGATGTTCTTACTTAGGTTTTAATTGAAATGTGTGCTGATATATATATAAAAGTCACGAATTGAGCAGTCTATATCTTCCTAAAAAACCAGTGCCAATAAACCAAATTGAGAAGAAATGGTCAACCAGGCAATCGCTATAGAAGAGCATACCTTCAGCGCTTTAGCCTTCCTCCCACGATCACGGCCAGCAAACATTTTAATCAGCTTACTTGGGTTCGACAAGTTACTCACTTGGGAAGCCACAGGAGAAGGAATTGATCCAATAAGAGGATTAATGCTTTCAGGAGAAGTATCTGGTAATTGTTTCATGATCTTAGGCTTCTTTGCAACATGTTGGCCACCAAGACCTTTAGAGAAAGAATAAGTGAGAACAGACAGGAAAAATTTACACATTGTTGAATTGGCTCAAGAGTGAAAAAAGATGAGAAAGAGCATTACCACTATTTCCATTAGACTCAAAAGCATGACTCTCCAATCTCTTTTTGGAATGATCCCTCTGCAGTAAAAACGTCATGGAAAATCTGACGACTACAGGAGAAAATAGTATATGGAATGCATGCTAATTGACCAAATTTAAAAAAAAAAAAGGTATCTTAGTGATCAATCATGAAGGGAAACATGAAAACCATATTATGATTCACAAAACTCTGTATATCATTAGATTCTATACGTAATCATCTTACCTTTTACAAATTTTCAATCAAGATTTATGATTACACAATGTCCGACAAATATAAATTAGTTACGTATCTTCCCATTTTCCAACATTATAAACAAAAAAATATACAGACAATTCATTTCAACAAATCTCCTCCGGAATGTGCATGTGAACTATTACTAGTTTTGGTCCCAACCAAGTACAGACCATTGCTAAAACTACAAATGGTGTTGTGAGTGCCCTATGGTCTTGTTATAGGCCTCAAGATCCAATTCCTTCCATCATAGTATGCCATAGAAAAGTGGAACTCATAAATCATACCCATCCCAAGAAGATGAAAGCAATAGGCAATGTATGCAACATGAAGATGCAATATCAATTATTGTGTTAGAGAAATAATAATCTAATGACCCAATGACCAAAAGAAGAGCAACTCATACATTGATTTTCTCTAGGTTGAACAAATTGTTTGAAATTAAGAAATTTTGTATTAGTAATGAATACTATGCATCATGTACCAAGTACCTTTATTCAGTAAACAGAACAAAAATTACCTGTTCATTTTGAACCATGGAATCAAGCGGCCATCTCTGTTCATATGCAGAACCCTGCAAGCATAAAGGATTCAGGCAACTTGACAGTCTCTAAAACACACACAAACACACATAAAGAAGAAATGTCCATACTTTTCCCATTACAAAGCTCCCAGTGTTAGGTGAGTTCAATGAATTTTTATAAAGCAAATGCTTAGCCTTCTTCTTTTTATTTTTCATCGATATTTCTGTACAATCCGGCTGTAAGTGCTTTCCATACTCTCCTGTTGACTCAACCTCCAAACCTTTCCTGATTTGGGATCCACCATGCACAGTACTCTGGTCATCCTGAAAAGAACTAGTATCTCCACTTGAAGCATCAGTTTTGTTTGGGAACTGTACACCACCAATAGCTCCAGCACTAAAAGGACTTACAACCCGCTGCCTTGCAGCAGTTCGCACACGCTTTGTGGGAATCGAACCAACATTAATGCCGTTGGAAGGCCTTTTACCCATTAAAAAGGATGGATGAGGTCCCATTTTATTTTCCACACAATGACCATAAGGCATATCCGCCCCCATTTCATATGACCTTGCAGAGTATGATTTCGGTAAGTTCTTTCGTTTCTTCTGAGCAAATTTTGATGACTTACTACCTTCAAAAGCTCCAGGTAAGTAATGTGTTCCTGTTTCTCCTTCATATTCTTCATATGCATTTTCTCTAGATCCAAAATCTGCAAACAAAGCTTGTCAAGAACATGAAATTACTCAACCAGTAAGAAATAAACCAACCAACCGTGCTGCTAACAAATACCTGCTCCAGCATCATACATAGATGTGTCAACCTCTTCTTGGTGCATGTTGCTAGCAGATTTCTGAAATAATATCACTTCAAAAAGTAAGCTGGCAGACCGGGAGAAGCATGGATAAACTGATAAAACTATTTTGGATGTAACATCTGCCCAAAGTCGGTTGCATAAGAAGCAGGGTGGAATACGTCAAGAATAATCCTAATTCTAAAGGATGCACATGCTGCACAATAATATCATGTAATCAAAACTTGAAACAAACTTTTCTTTTCTTTTCTTTTCTTGATAGGTAAACACAAACACTTGAAAGTCCATGGCTGGTTTGCTATTGAAAAGTTCAGGATCATTTGCTCATTCTTTCAGTTCCCTCGTCGAAGAAGGTAATTTCAACATGGAATCAGGGGGTCGTCTAGGATTGACAAGACCCCATGGAGGCTCAATAATGTTATAGACCTATCATATACCCTGCCATCATCTAGACGCTGGAACAGTCACGCGCTACATAATACCACAAAATGTCTGACCAGAAATATGTGGGATGAAGATAGTTCCATGTGCGAAATGTGGTTCCAGACATACCTTTCTCCATTTATAAAATCTCTTTTAGATATCGAAAAGAAAGAAAGAAAATAATGTGGACCAAAATGAAAAGAAAACAGTTTCTGCTACTGGAACATCCCCATATTACCAATTTGATAAAAAGAAACAATAATGACCACATGATACCTGATACTGTGACCATTGGAGTAACACAGATTTTCTGTAGTCCTCCATCGCACAAAGGGGAACTGTATAGAAGAGGGTTTCCTGCCAAGAAAAAGAGTATTTGAATAAAACACATCCAGATGTCTAGGAAGAAAATAAATACATTTTTATTGGTAAAAGAACATATAATTTACTTATTGGGAAAAACAGAAATCAAATGGAATATGACATTCATGATCAAATGAGCTAAAATGTGGATACGACGTACAAATGATCCAATGGATTAAAATTGTTTTACTAAATACTTAAGAGTAGAAAACAGCCGTACTTCAGAAAACTGATCCTCCCATTCCATAATACCCAAATCAGATATCCTGTCAGGAGTCAGTGGTGCTTCAGCTTGGTCAGGATGGTCAAAGGTACTAGTGTATTTCAAGAATCGAACTGCATATCCCTGAATTGCAAGTTGGAGACCTTTTCCAGGATTCCCTTCCTCTAGATGTTTGCTCGTCTCCTGCCAGAACAGCCAAACAATTTAGCACCATTCAGAGTGTTGAGGCAGGAAATAAATTGATGGCTAAGAAAGAAAACGCAACAAATACAATCAAGAAACAAAAATTCAAGACCATTGAATAAGCATTTCCATTATCCAGAAGTTCAACCAGAAACCTATATCAGAATCAATTGGACCCATACATGAGGTAGAGATTAAGATAAATCAAGCTGCAAAATATGTGTAATTTTTTCCTATTCATGCATAAATTTATATATATATATATATATCCAAATCCCCTAACATTTCAACCTTTATGGATCACAATCTTATCACGAGTTGTTTGATTCCAATTATCCTGAAGGATCCAGGTCAAATATAATATATCATTGTAGGTAAATTTCTGCCAACGTAAAGATCATGCACTCTCAAGGAAGGCAGAGCTGATTGAAAAGAAGAACATGTAAAAACATAATAAATCTAACAATTATTTTTTGTTTTCTTAATTAAGTTAAATCTAACACTTCTCTAAAACATAACGATTTTACTAATCAAAAAAAGAAAATACTGTTGAGCAATATCTATGTTATTAAAACACTTATACCAATCAAAACCGTGTTCAAATATTATACCATGTCAGTTCAAATGGAAATGGTAAGAGACTGCAGTTTAGTCTTTTAGAGTAAAACCAAAAAAGCCAAACCAACCAAGGCCATAACCCCTTTTCATAGAAACCAATCAGTTCAAATGAAGTCAATAGTAAAATGGAAGATAACTGATTGAATCATAAGCACAGAAATCGAAACGGAAGTGCATATGATCATCCACATAACTAGACATGTAAATATTAACATGTAAAAGCAACCATATTGCACTTGCATCCCATAATAAAATCAGCCAAAACAAATTAAGCACCATATTCGGTTCCCCAGTCTTGTTCTCGACAGCTTCACCTCCATTAACCTTCTTTGATCCAACTAATGCTAAGTTGCAGTCTTGGAGGCCAATGCTTGGATCATCACTGCTTACAAGCACCTCAGCTGAATGCCAAAACTGCATGATAGCCTTTGCCAGGGTGTGAGCTATCTTTCTTTGCATTCGACAGAGGTTTTGTTTATCAAACCTTGACCGACCATTATAAGCAACCAAGTGACATATTTGGGCTGCAATAGTTGTTTTCCAGAGGCGCTCCTATTCATAGCAATAGAAAAGGTTAAAGAATTGTAAGTTAGAAATGCATCTCGCTCAAGAATAAATTGGAGTAAGCTGACTCTGAAACCAGGAGTGCATGATATCTTCTGTATTTTGGTAAAATACATAGGAACAGAATAACATGAGTTCAAAACTGAAATACACAATGAAATGAAGGAAGAACACTATCTGGGCCTACTACGTAAAACACACCTGCATGAAGTCATTAGCTAACCATGCCATCTCCTCAAGGACAAAATCCCAATGAGATTTTCGTCTGTTCTCCAAAGGAAAAGTACCCACAGATAGCTCCGCAATCCTCTTACGTTTAGCCTGTTTGCTGAAATATGTAAGATCTTTGAAATCCAATGTAAAACACTTAATAAACTCCTCCAAGTTCTACAAATCAGAACAGAAAAGCATAAACAATAACCTCTATAATTCGTGCTTCTTCCAGAACTGAATCTTCATGTGCTTTGTTCGCCAACTTTATGTGGCTCCCTGTACAGGTGTTAAGCTCAGAGGCAGCTTCTGAACCCCTCCCAGAAAAGGTAGCCTCTGGAAGCTCACATTGAGAAGAAACAGAAGTGCTTTGAGGTCTACCTTGAGGGCATGAAGCTATCCTTTCAGTATTGGATTCATCACCTACCAGGTTATTTAACTTTCTCTCGGCTTTTGAAATGATACAGTCATTAGCTTCCATCCCCTCCATGTTAGCAACAAGTTCCACCTCATCTTTCGGACCTAATCTATTGTCGCAGATTTCCTCTTCAACTTTCATAGAAGAGCCACTGATACTGAAGTTTTTATGAACAGGATTACAATCGTCGCCGGTCATAGTAAGTACTCCAACATCTTTGATCTCACTGCTCTCTTTGACCGCATTGGCAACTTCTGTGTCAGGAGACTCTTCAATCACGGATGTCTGCTCCTTGGAATTTCCATTAGAGTTGATTTTCATTAAGTTCGGGCACTGATCACTAGAAGCATCTCCATCCGGTCTAAGTGCGACCTGTGTGCAAGATGACTCAGAGTCTAAGCACTTCTTATTACAGGTTGCGGTGTTATTTTGACCCTCATTTCGGGCGTCTTTCCCATCCCTATTTGGAATGCTTAACCCACGAGGCTCACCAAATGTGCTGACATTCCCCATCTTACTACAATCAAGATCAGAAGGAACCCCTGCTTTCTCTCCACCCAAATCAGATGAGATAAAGTTTGTGATATTAGGAACTTGATCAGCATCCACTTGAGGACGTTGATTATGATCAGTACCCCGTAAGTCTTTCGAAGCAGTAGCAACCAACTCGCCTTCCAATATACCACTTTTTGTCAAACCAAAATCTTTTCCGCGGGCGTGTGGAGCATCCAACTCCATATCCAACTGATTAGAAGCAGCAGCCCTAAAAACCACATCTCCATTGGGACTTGTGGATTTTGAGTTACAAATAGAAGATACAGAGTGGTCCTTCTTCGTAGTTGCTTCAGACAACAACCCCTTTGCATTCCTTGAACCATGGCGAGAAGAAGGTAAAACAGAAGATCCCTTACCATCACCAACAGGAGCTAAGTCAGTTGAGCAAGCTCGAGCATTATCACGACTAGTTCTGGACCTGTTCCTTCGAGCATAAGCTTGACTTTTTACCGCAAGGCGTGTTGCCAAGTCTTCTGACTCTTTGGCATTATGGATGCTGTCCAACAGGGAAGACTGATCAGATGGAGGAATATTACTTCTGTTAGGCTGTATGGAATTTCTCTCTCCCTCAACTATATCATTTTCACCATCAAAAAGCAAGAGATTATCAGCAGTGTTGGTTTCACGACCCAGAGAAGCCCCTGGTCTACCACTGCTTTCAACAGAATCTCCAGGGGGTGAGGCTGTCAATGCAAAGCTACCTTTTGCTTCACTGTAATACCAAAACAAGCCAATTAAACAACAGCAAATACGTTGGCACTAGTGCCAATTCAGACCTTATAGCCTACATTGAAACATGAATAATACCTAGTTACAAACTGGTCGGTGAGCGAAGTAGACTGAAAGCTAATAGATGCCGCAGGCCCAAGTTTAAAATCCAAAGGATTGCCACCCTGCAAGAAAGAACAGCATTAAACCACCTGACATGTGCACAGTTGACACCATGCTTCAGATTAATTAATATATGAGAGAGAGAGAGAGAGAGAGCATCAGTTCTATCATGGGTGGAATAAGTAGAGCATACAATGACATACTTTCTCAAGAAACTCTAGCTCCCTTCTACGTTCTTCACGAACATCATACTCTTGCCTGTAATCAGCAAAATTAATAAGTTTTTCCATTTAATGACCACCAGAAACAGTACAAAGGAGAATGCCTGCTTAACAGCTTACCTCAGCTCTGCCTGAGCCTTTTCAATCGCCGCTCGGCGTGGAGAGGCTTTGGTATCGACACCAACTCCACCATCGATGACTCCTCCCATGGAATCAACCTCTGCATTTACTAGAAGAACAGATTCCAAGCCATGTCCATGCATTACTTTTGTTCCCACGTTCAATAACTATAGCAGTTCTTACCATTTCATGGATTCAAGAGCTCCATCATACTCCTAAAGACAAATATAGATATACTGCATGGGAATTAGAAAGCACAAACATTCAAAGCTGGTTGGGTGTTATGGAAAATTCGGAATGAGATCACCTTTAACTCTAAGACTTATCTACTACAGGATGTAATCATGCGATTTAAAATCATATTATACTACTCGGGTAGAGGCTTAGGAATTACGGGACAGTTTCATTTTCAGGATTTTGTATTTTTTTGGGAGTGTGTGATTCATGTGCTTTGATTCAGCATATGTGAATTTTTACTCTCCTTCGTAAATTCTCTCCCTCTTTCAATATATTCTTTCACTTTTCAAAAAAAAAAACAAATTGAACTGGTTGTTCATAAATTTGTTGATTAAACTTACTCAAGATTGACAGAGAGCTTTAACATTAAACGTTAAAAAACCCTTTCTGTCATTTTTTTTTTTTAAAGCAAAAGATCAGTCCCACAAGCCTAGATTGAACCGTTGGACCTTTGATTGAACCATTGGAGATAGAGAAAAAGAGGGAGAAACCCTAATCTGGAAATACCTTTAGTTAAACCATTGGAGATAGAGAGAAAGAGGGAGAATCCCTAATCTGGAAAACCCTAACTGTTGGAGAGAGAGAAAGAGGGAGAGAGAAGAAAGAGAAGAGAAGAGAGAAAGACATACCCATTCAACGGAACTTCTCCATCTCTGTATTTCACTCTAGGGCTCCAAAATTGAGTTGGATTTTGATGAATTGGGTTAGTTTCTATAGCAGAAACATTTTGTTGTATGATGAAGTTCGAAGTTTGATGATAAAAGGTGCAAGTAGAATTGGTTTTTATTACATGAAAGGGTATCAAAAGATGATGTAATTGGTGTAATAAAGAAAATATAACAAAATTATTTTGTTGTAAAGTGGTGCATCATACGCTTGAGTCGATTGGTTTTAAACCATCTATATATAATACTTAAACGTACACCAAGTCTCTAAATTGACCATGAATCTGTGATTCACGATTCAACATACGATTCGATTCGTGAAAATTGAAAACGATTCACGTGTCGATTCATGATTCAACAACCTTGCTCGTACACAAATAAATTCATCATTTATGTGGACAAGTACATATATATGTATATATGCACAGACATACGAAAGACTCCTGATTTGCATCACAAGCGAAGGGAATATCTGAGCCTCAGGTGAGTAGATGTGACAGGGAGCTAGAGGGCATTTTTGTTGCAACTGTCAAATTTTCTGAAAAGGTCAATGTAAATAGAAAGTTAATTATATGGAAAACCAATGGATTTGGGGGATACGAATGCAATAGCAGACATCCGATAGGTGAAAAGTAAGGTTAGAGGAACCCAAGCCTAGGGGAACAAATGAGGTAATAAGGTATTGGACCTACTCCTGCTGCCAAAAAGAAAGGAACTTTGAACCTGTCAACAGCAATCCCCATCTAACAAGGGACTAGAGTCCGATCTAGTACCAATTCCCTCCTCATGCATCTAAAATAAAATCTTCCAAAGACAAAGAAAATGATAGAGTGATGACGAACAGCACAAAGGTTAAAGTTACAATCCACTGGTCCCAAAAAAAAAAATCAAGCTGTTTGGATCTAAGTAGTTCTAATGGACGTATGAAACAGCAAATTAGAGTATACAAGTAGAAGGTGGGTAAGATCATTGCTTCGTACACACTGATAAGATGGAATTCACAATTAAATTTTTCGTCTTCAACCAACGAAAATGTTCTCTGAATGTATGTAGAAGCCTTATAATATAATCACATGTCGTAATTCTAAGATGCTAATTCAGCTGTGGCTCTAACACATCAGGCATTGAGTTAAAGTATTAGGGCCCAAGCTGGGAAATTTAGAAGATGAAAGCCATATCCATCTAAATTTGAATTCCACATGTTGAATGAGAGCATTTTAAGTAAAATTGCTAGTGTTGTAGGTAGCTGTACGACTTGAAATAATATGTTAGTCAAGATTGTAAGACTTGGCTAACTGGTAATAAGTGTTAAAATGGGATTGTCGTCAATCAAAACAGTATTCACCTTGAACAAGCCAGATTGAGGACCAAATGCGGTGTGTTTGGTTAGGGTTATTGCAAGGCATCATAAATTCGTTGAAGCACTTCCCGAAATTCTCCCTAAAGAGACCCAATTTCATCCCTCTATCTCAAACTAGGGTTAGGGTTAGGGCATCATCGTAAGTTTCCTGCATTGCCTCAAATAACTCTCCGTAAAATTCCCCAGCGATCTCTCTGTCCCCTATAGATGTTCCAGACTACATTAAAGTTAAATTCAACCAAAATTCATTCAAATTCAAAGAAATTTGGGTGGGATTACATTCTAGGGTTTCAATTTGGTTGAGTTTTGTGTTCGATTTCAACAGAAAAAAGGGTCAAATTTTGTCCAATTTAATCTATAAAATATTTGGAATAGAGAGCTGACCTTTGGAGAGCTTAGACGGAAGAAGAGGAGTCTTGCTGATCACAACGTATTTACAGAATCGACGAAAGAATCAAACACTCAAATGCGGAGAGAAACCGGAAACCGGATGTTGGTGGGTAATATTAGAGAGAGAAGAGCGAGAGAACTTAACGGTGTCGCCGGGAGTAATCGCGGTCGGTCACGGTGGCGAAGTTTCAATAATGCGGGAATAATAGCAGAGAGAGAAGAAGAAGAAGAAGGAATAGGGGGGATGGGAGTTCTCTTCGATGCCCTAGCTCGATACGGGTGGGGAGTGTTAATGGACCGTGTTCAGGGGCTGACCTATACCCGAGCCCAAATGTACCAGCCCAATAAATTTAATATTGGCCACCAAGCCCAAATTGTAAACGGTTACCTATCGGATGGATACAGCAGTATCCGAATTCGAATCCGAAAAAATTCATAATATCCATCTCCTGCCCGATGTGTATACATGGAGGAAGCTCGGCTCCTTGTTGCAGCAACTGCCGCCAAATGGGTGAAGGAGTTGAAGATCAGAGTTTCTTTTGAAACAAATGCTAGAAGGTTGCTAGATCTAATTACAGGAAAGGGAGACCAATAAGGAATTTGTTTTTTTGAACTCAAGACCTATAATTTTGGTTGGTTTGTTTAAAAAACAAAGAAGATAGATTTCTACCTGGTTTTTGTAGATACTTGTTGGAGATGATGATCAATGAATCCGCTGACTCGTTAGGGCTTGGAGTTTTTGGAAGGAGGATTAGAATGGAAGATAAATTAAGATGGTTTTAAATTTGGGGTTTTGATTTGGTGTATCTTCTAACATCAGCACGTGTGTGATTTAGGTTATCACTGATTTGAATTTTTTTTTGGTTGTATAATAAGAGCATAGTCTACAAGCGTTGTGCAGGTGCGTTGTATGTATTTCTCACACTCGGTTTATTTTTTACACTGTTTTGTGATAAATTATTAATGCAATTAATTATAAAAAACCAAAAAATGCAAATATCCATTGCACTTACTGAAATGTGAAAATTGAGTAGGTAGTTACGTAGATATTTTAGGGACAGTTTAGGGAGAGAGTAAGTGGGAGAAAATCATGGAAGAGATTTAATTTCCTTTGTAAAAGTGAAATGGTTATATTTTAGTGAGAATAAAATTACTAATATATCCTTTTTTAGGGGCAAAAGATGACCATTATACTCTTTCAAAGTAAAATTAAACTTTAACAAAAAATAATTTTTTCAATGACACTAAAAGTAAAAAGCCCCAAAAAAACCTCATTCTCTAAACTAATAGTATAGATATATACATTGACTTATCCGATATTATCGGATAAAATAAATTCGTATCTGAAAAATACTTTTTTTTGCTTATTTGAAGTGTCCATAACACTTACCCTTAGTGATGATTACATGATAGCAATAACATTGATGATTATGGTGATGGTAGTTGGGGTTACGGTGGTTATGATGGTAAAAGGCGACAATTTTGATGTTGGTAGTAGTTTGTGGCGGCATTGACGATGCATGTAGTGGTGCAAGTGGTTGCGGCGGTGGTCTTTGGTGATACTAATTGAGTAGGTTTACACTTCGACTAAAAAAGTTATTTTTTGTCATACTTAGGGCATCCACAGTACTAACATTTTTATCGCTAAATTTTCAAAAAATGTTATGTAGTGGTGCAGTGTAAAAATAGAAAACAATCCTACAAATCATTGGCGTAAGCCAAATTTAGCAGTGTGCATTTGAATCTCCAGATTTTATAGCTAGATGGGTGGGAGGGGGAGTTGTTTGATATTAGGCGGGTGGGAGAGGGAGGCGTGTTAGGGTTGGGCAGATAAGGGGGAGGGCGTCTCACATAAAGTTTGGTAAAAAAAAAATTTAATAAAAAAGTTAAAAAGGACACATTTGTCATTTAAAAAAAACTTTCTCAAAATGTCAGGCAGTGTCCCTGTCCCTTCTGATGCCAGGCGCTGGCATTTTGAGAAATATTTTTTAAAAAAATGACATTTGTATCCTTTTTTAGTTTTTTATTAATATTTTTTTTACCAAGCCTTCAAACCACCGATGTGTAACTCTAAAATCTAGACTACATCTGGTAAGCTAAATTTAATTTTTAGCCTTGAACCGATGTGGATGGCCTTAGAAGGATATGTGCACCCCATTGGATCTTTCATCTTCATTTCAAATTTGAAGGAGAATGTATTCAGAAAATTACCTAAAGTTATTACAGACTCTATCTTTTTTTATTTTCTTTTTTTTTTTTAACGAGACTATTCTCCAAATTATAGCTTCATAATTTCAATTCAAATTTGAATATGAGGAAGCCATTGCAATGCGTCTTCTTCATTTTGTCATTAGGTTGCAATTTTTTATTTTTTATTTCTGAGAACTAAGGTATCCGGGTTAGGTTGCATTTTAGTTGTAATAAATTAAATAATAACCAAAGGCTAAAGTGGTTAATTAAGAAACCGATAGAGTATGTTATGGGTGTAGGGTTTTCTTTTTCTTTTTATCTTTTTAAAAAAAAATATCACAAAATATGATTTTATCATCATACCTATCATAAATGGTGGGTGTAGTTGGTTTTTGTGATGGGATGCATGTGGTTGTTTTGGAAAAGAGAGTCCCCTTAGAAAATAGAAATACCACAAAATGATAAGCAGTGATAATTAATTTATTTTTAATATAACGTACTGGGTCCAATTTTCAGGAATGCGCTTCAGACTCCCAAAATCTCATATTTCGACTATATTTTATCATCCTACGTACCATAAATGAGTGAAAAATATAAGCACAAAAAGAATCAAGAACAAAAAAAAATTTATATGACAATGTTAAAAGCATCAAAGTTCAAATGAAGAAGATTGGTGGTTGGAGTCACGGATAAAATAGATTAAGAATTTGCAACTGGAACATGATGGGGGGCGAGTCGGAATCTTTTTCATGGTGGTTTTTTTTTTTTGCTAATGAGAAGATCCAATGAGCAAAAATCCAACCTTGGGGAGCCCATAAAAACAAACAACTCTTAACTCTATAAGTGGGAAAGTACTGTTATATTGACTTTTATTTTCAGTTCATGACCCCTTAAGATTTTTTTGTCGGAGCATACAAAGCAAAGTTTTTTTTTTCGAGATGTAAGCACCCGAATAATTTATACTTATGAGTAGAATAGTCTGAAAGGAAAATTGAACTCATGGCCACCAAATTATAAGGTAAGACTTTTAACTATTGCAAATCACAGGGCTTTGCTCTATATTTATCGAAAGACAATGATTCTTTGTTTTCTTTATTGTTCCATTTTTTTTTTAATGATAGCCACGTTCCAACTAGTCTGCATCAATAAAATTTTGGATTTTATATTCCCTCATTCTTTAATTATTATAAAAAAGTGACATGTCCCACTGTGTCTTTAAAAAAAAAGAGATATACTCTATTAGAGGATATTCAATCGGATATGCATCATTTTTACAAAGCCAAAATGTTAGAATGGTTTTCAAATACTCTTGTGAAATTATTTTTTCTTTTTTTGAAAATCAACCAAGATATTATTAATCAAGTAAATTGAAGAAAGATTTTATATAAGTAAAATCTTCTTTCATACAAGCCAGAGGAAAAAGTAACACACATACAAAGAAATAAAAATACAACAAAAAATACAAATAAAGCACAAGAAAAATCCGAACAAATTCTGAGCAAATGATGAACGGCGTAACGTTCGACCAGTTTGAAAGAGTTTCTTCTCGAAGAAGAGATTCTCCCATATAGATAGAGGGGAAAGATGAAAAGAAATAAAAAACTTCCGATCTGACGAAGAAGAGCCTTGTCAATTTGATCCGTCAAAAGACTATATCTGAGCTTAATCGGAGCAGATCTGAGCATATCTAAAGCACACACAAAAGAAAGAAGATTATTGAGCAAAAATTACCAAAAAGGTTAGCAAAAGTTGCCATAAAAGCGTGCAAAAGTCGCCAAAGAGGCGATGAAGACAAAGAAAAAGGAAAAAAAGATTCCCTTCACCATAGGCTCATAGCTCTGGCGAAGGGAATGGGATCTCTTTCTTTCTTCGTTGCTATTTCATTATCCGCAACTGTTGTGAAATTGTGAATATGATGATCCAACATTTGAATCCAAGTAACTAGTAGAGAACGAAGTGGAAGCAAAGCGGTAGCACAAGATCGGTAATGTGCCAATTAAGCTTTGGAATGTCTTTGGAACAAAACTACGTTAGCATAGTTCGGAAACATGAGTGAGGTTCCGGAATAACCTCATTTCTTTCTTCAATGGTTCTGGTTACTAAGATTTGAATTGGCGCTCTTGACATAGCAACTCAAATATAACAGAAAGATTGGAATTGATTTGATAACGAATACGCCATTATATAGTTTTAGCATATCAGTTGGAGATGTTCCTACGGTTTAATCAGATGATATATGACGAAAGTCACATGAATGGTAGTATTAAATTAAAACGATCAAATTTATCTTCATGCTCTAAATAAATAGACATAATTTAAGGATTTGTAATCATATAATTGTAAACCAATTATAACTTATATCATGTTTCTTTAATTTTTTTTGACAAAAAGTTTTTGAAGTTGGATAGTGCTATTTGTACACCAGGTTAACAGAAAGTTTGACAAATAAGTGAGGTATAATGATCTTGGACAAGGCCTAAAAGGTAAAAGTACAAAAACAATACTTTTGATCGTTACACCTCACTTATTTGTCAAACTTTAGTGTACAAATAGCATTATATTTTGAAGGTTATGTTGTTTAAATTTTTTAACACTAAAGCTATTTTCACACAAAAAGTTTGACCCAAAGTCTCACACAAAATTTTATAGGATCCACATTGATACAATCAAAGAGCTAATTTTTTGTGAGGATGTTCTACTCATCATGTAGATCATCCTCACAAAAAATCATCATATTCTAAAATTTCTAACCTCATCATAAGTTGATTGAAAATTAACAGTGAGGAATGAACGGTGAATACAATGGACAACTTTTGATTGGGTTAAATATTTTAGAATAAGATAATTTTTTATGAGGATGATCTACATGATGAGTAAAACATCCTCACAAAATATTAGCCCTCGGATTGTATTAATGTGGATCCCATAAAATTTTGTGTGAGACTTTGGGTCAAACTATTGGGTGAAAGTAGCATTGCTCATATTTTAAATATGAATCTTTCAATAGTTTTTTTTAAATGCATTGGACAGTGTGCACAGACACCGCAAGGTCCATACGGTCCCCCAACTCCTTGGGTGGTGTGGGTGCACACCGCCAAGGTCCAGACGGTCCCTAAGGAGTCCGCCCAATCTTTGGGCGATGTGGGTGCACACAGTCCAACGCCAGACGGTGTACAGGATGCCCATACCGTAAAGTTTTTCCAAATGTTTATGCATACTGTTAAATTTAGTGTAAAATGTATAATACACGCCGTCCGATGTAAAAATTTAAAAATCTAAATATAGCTTTGCATTGCTTCATATAGTGTAAAATGTATAATACACGCCGTCCAATGTGCAACAAATTATGCATATTTAGCTTAAATTATTCACCGCTGTGGATGCTCTCACTATGCAACTTAATCTGCATATTTGTGTTTGTTTCAATTTTTGAAATATAATATTTATTTATTTATTTATTTATTTATTTATTTATTTATTATTATTATTATTATTATTATTATTATTATTTTGTTATCTCTTAAGTCAAAAAAAAGATAAAAGAGAAGGAAGTGAGCAAATCCATTGAACGCGTGACCTCAACACGCACCAGGTCTCACCAATCTTCACAACTCACTCTTTTATAATTACAGAGCAGAAAAAGAGGATCTTAACGTCCATAAAAAATTACAAAAGTAAAATAACATCAAATAAAAAAATCATTTTCTCTCTCTACCCACCAGCAAATGTATTATTCTTTTTGAAAAGAAGAAACAAACGAGGATGTTGTCAAATTCATGTTGTCAAATTATTAGAGCTTCCCGTCTCTTTCCTTCGACCCTTCTTCCCCTACTATCTTCTTCATCAGCAGCCGCAGCTAAACCAAACATTTCCCACTACACCACCATCACTCGTACCTCTCCTTCCCAACAACCAAACCCTAACTTTACGAGATCTCCTTCTCGTCATTTCTTCGACTACCGATCTCCTTTCAGTTACAGAGCATTTCTCCGATCTTCATCTTCCGTAGTCGAACGCTTCGAGAGGCGGATCATCACCATGGGTAAGCTTAAGATTTAACTTTCATGATTTCAATTCGATGTTCATTAGATCCGATGTGATGCGATCTGATTTGATCTGATTTTTTAGCTACTCGTAATGCTTATGAGAGTATACTAAAGACACTTGAGAAACCTGGAGGTGGTGAATTCGGAAAGTACTACAGTTTGCCGGCTCTTAATGATCCGAGGATTGGTGAGTGATTTGAGTTTGTAGATTTTGTATTTGGAGGTGTTAATTTGATGAAATCGGGGAGGATTTTGGAGTTTTTGATTTTGGTAATGGTGATTTTGTTGCAGAGAAGCTTCCGTATTCGATCAGGATTCTTCTTGAGTCTGCAATTCGGAATTGTGATGAGTTCCAAGTTACGCAGAAAGACGTTGAGAAGATAATTGATTGGGAGATTACGTCGCCGAAGCAGGTCGAGATTCCGTTTAAGCCTGCTCGTGTGCTTCTCCAGGTACTTTTTCTTCTACACTTTTTGTTTATGGAATTCTATGATGGTTCTTCTGTTCTTAGATTTGTAAGATTGATGTGTTGTTACGCTGGTTTTAGGATTTTACTGGCGTTCCAGCCGTCGTTGATCTTGCCTGCATGAGAGATGCCATGAACAGACTAGGCAGCGATTCGAATAAGATTAACCCGTTGGTAAGAATATTCTACTGCCTTCTTTCAATTCCAGATGTCATATTTCAGTTTTGGTTGTGTTTTTTTTTTTTTTTGAGTAACTTTTTACCTCAACACATATACGGGCATAATGACCTGGAATCACGAGAGTGCATCAGTTGGAATCTAAGACTAGAAAAATTGGTTGTGCAGGTTCCTGTAGATCTCGTCATTGACCACTCAGTGCAGGTTGATGTTGCTAGATCGGAAAATGCTGTGCAACAAAACATGGAACTTGAGTTCCAACGTAACAAAGAAAGATTTGGTTTTCTGAAGTGGGGTTCCAATGCATTCCATAACATGCTTGTTGTTCCTCCAGGCTCTGGGATCGTTCACCAGGTAATAAAAAAATCTCGTTCTTCAGGAAGTGCTCATTTCAGATAGTTTGGTGTCTAGTTAGGATTTTGGTTATTCTTTTATCTTTGCATCTTTAATCTGTATTTATCCTATGTGTACATATAAAGCGAAGGGCGTTATCAATGGTTATTTTGTTGGTTATATTATTTAGTTATTTTCCTTTTATTCAAAGGTTATATATATATATATATATTTTTTTTTCCGTAACCAAATTTCAACTAATAATAATCATTTGCCTGACTGTGTGTACCAAGCACTTCTCATATTTCATCACTTTTATATAACAGAGGTTATGAGAACTTTTTAGGATAGTTTTCTTTTGTTCACTCAAAAAGTTCCGAGACTCATATGTTTTAATTCAGAAGTGAGTAAACAATAAGATAGATCACAGAATTTTATGATGATGGCCCGTATAAACCATTTCCATATATTAATTATAATATCCTCGACAACATGATACATTTGAGTCATGTGCATTGCATGTGCCTTTTCCCTCGTTGTAAGCTAGTGGAAGGCATGTCTTATCGTGAGAGAGGTAGAGGTCTCAAGGATAGCGGATCATGGGAAACAAATAGAGAATGAAATAATTAAGGAGGGGTACATGACTAAATAACTGGTTGTCGTATTTTTTAATGTGAAGAAAATTGCCAACTAGATGACAGAAAGATGCCTAATCCTTTTTAACGTTAAAGTGAGTTGAGTCGTAGTCAATATAAAGTGACAAAATCTAGACCAGTGTTTAACTTATTCTTATTGTTTGCCTTTAAGTATAAAACTATGACGATTAAACTGTCTTATTTTATTGTTGTAGTTTCGTTATTTTGCTTCACTGCAGTATTGGAGAAAAATGAGTTTCAAATGTTGATTTTCAGGTGAATTTGGAGTACCTTGGCCGCGTTGTGTTTAACAGTGGGGGCATGCTTTACCCTGATAGCGTTGTTGGAACTGATTCTCACACGACTATGATAGATGGGCTGGGTGTTGCTGGCTGGGGAGTCGGTGGAATAGAAGCAGAAGCTGCAATGCTTGGCCAGGTACATGAATCTGCACATAAAACTGTATTTTCTGCTCTCAATGTTTCAGTTCTGCACTCCTTTTATGCTAATCGACTTACCTAGAAAAGAAACGCATAATTAAGTTAACAGAAAACAGGTGGGCTTAGTGTTGTACAGTTATATTATGTTATTATCTTCTAATGCCATTTATTTTTCTCTTCACTTGGTTTCGTTTTTTTAGTAAATATGCATGTTGGAGAAATTGCTGCTTGATTTTTCCTAGGCTGTGCATGCTATTATTTATGTCCTCATTAAATAATTTGTATTGTATGTACAGCCAATGAGCATGGTTCTACCCGGTGTTGTTGGGTTTAAATTAATGGGAAAATTGAAGGATGGTGTAACAGCCACTGATTTGGTTTTGACTGTAACCCAAATGCTTCGAAAACATGGGGTTGTTGGGAAGTTTGTGGAATTCTATGGTAAACCATGACTGGAATTTATACTCAACTTTGTGCTTTAGTCCACTTTGAGTTATTTTATTTTATTTTAATGTTTGCTCTCCCAGATTATTTGATTCGGATGTGGGATTTTATCTTTGTATACAGGCGAAGGCATGAGTGAACTGTCACTGGCCGATCGTGCCACTATTGCAAACATGTCCCCCGAATATGGAGCAACCATGGGTTTCTTCCCTGTGGATCATGTCACTTTGCAATACCTGAAGCTGACTGGCAGAAGTGATGACACCGTGAGCATTAATTGACAGAAGATATATTTTGTTTTAACTTTTTGTAGATTTTATTTTTTCGTGTTAAGTAATTTGTTTACCAACGTGTAGGTTTCTATGATAGAGTCGTATCTACGGGCTAATAAGATGTTTGTGGACTACAGCGAGGTACACTTAGTCCTCTTATGCACATTCATTACTCTTCTGCATATTTTTATTATGTGAGGAATTCTGGGTGTTGCTTACTTTTAGTTGTTCTGCGTGTTCATCATACGAAATATTATTGCATGAAGCACTTATGAGCTAATCCATTAAGGGTTTTTTTATTTTATTTTATTTTATTTGAATGATCCGCCAAAACTCTGCCTTAAATGAGATTCCTCATGATCTCACTTAAGCATTTTTTTTCGTCCTGATCTGGGAGCCAAAGATTTTCATTCACGTGCCAGTGTGAAGTCCATGAAGAAAATGGTGCTCAATCCCGACAACTAGGAATGACCTATCAGTCTGATTTTTAACTTGTAGATCCATGAAAGGGTGGCCCAAAAGGCTTTCCATGCAATAATATTTGGTATTAGTGACCACTAACCAATATCCGAGGTTTCCTCTTATTATGCATGATTAGCAATATTGATTTCTAACCAAAAAATTGTTCTGAAAGCAGCCCCAAATTGAGAGGGTGTATTCATCTTATCTGGATTTGAATCTTGAGGATGTGGAACCTTGTGTATCAGGACCTAAGAGGTAGCGTTTCCCTGGATTGACATTGATTCCTCCGTCCACAATGATATAGCTCTTTTAGTGTAAACACCATCTTCTCTGGTCTGTATTTTTCATTTTTATTGGGCGCTCATGAGAATAATATGCATGGCAGGCCTCATGACCGAGTTCCCTTGAAAGACATGAAACTTGACTGGCATGCTTGCTTAGACAACAAAGTTGGATTCAAGGTAATGTAATCTAGTTTCCTCATTTTAATTGATAAACTATACGGTTTCTGGAAGTTGATGAATATTATTGTGATATGATACGAGTAATCATTGTTGTTAGAATTCTCTGCGGAAATGTTTGAAATTGCTTGTTTGCCTCTCATAGATTTTAGACAGAGCTCCTTGTCATTTTTTCTCTGTTATTGGAATTCCGTCGCGTTTTCACTTTCCAAATAGATCATCGGGTATTTTCCTGCCTTCTTGCCGAATGACTTGGCATACTTTACCCTTCATTAAGATCAGTATATGTAACTAATATCTCTAGTATCTTCCACTCTCCTATTCTAGCTATACTGTCTTCTCTTTTCATATCCTTTCAATAAATTTTCTTTACTATTATTATTTTTGTTTCATTTTTTTTTTGAGAAGGTTAGTTCTTCTTCAATTTAGGACATGCTATTTGTAGATAGTGGGATTAGGATCTGCAATGTGACCTAGCTCATGCCACAGTGGCTAGGTTAACTTCTCTATCCCTGTCCATCCTGGGGCATCATTGCCACATATTTGCATCAGTATCGCCTCTATGGCGCCTTGGATTGTTACGCATCACCATGAGCTGGACTGCTGGAGCTGGTTCAACTGTGGGGACTTCCAAGAGACTTTAAGCCTTGGAGGTTGTGATGAAGCCACAACATGAATAAGGTGCTCTCTTAGGGGCGTCACACTCATGTTATCTGCATGCACGAGATATATGTTGAGGTAGTGGTGCAGCATCATATTGTTGTGCTGTACCATGTTGCGCCACTTGCAGTGTCGTCTACACAAGCAAAATTGACAATTATTACCATCGTAGGAGCAGTTTACCTCGCAAGCACCGGTATGAAGTATGAACTGACTGAGACATCCGGTACAAAGGCTATAATAAATACAGGTCATTTACAAAGCATCCAGGACATTTCAACCCTCAAACCTACCAAGTGACCTGCATTTACAATCTTGACGCTTTTTGCATCCCGTCACTCTGATCTACTCTTCTCTCTCTAAGCCTCCTGGTTTTCCCACGGCTTAACAACGACTGAACAACCATCTAATTGGAGCCACCTCTAATGCCCTAGTCGTTCTCAGCTCCCCAAATTACCCTCAACCTTGTCCATCTCACTTCTTTCCTTTCGTTACCTACAATTTTAAACTTCCATTTTGACGTGTATTTTGGTTATCTTGGGAATAGAATACTCCATGTAATTTTATTTCAAATAGTGTGCAAGTATTATGAGATTTTTGGGATTGATAAAAATATACACCGTAAAAATTGGGGTATGACAAAACAAGTTTGAAATACACTCACAAGGTATCAATGAAGGTTCAAACTTTTCAAGTTGGTTTGTTGATGAGTCTTGGTTTCAAGATCTGCGTCCAAATCCCACTTCACCCGCTAACAAACAAACTAACAGCTAATATATATAAAATATGACAGAAAAAATCAATAGCATTTCTTCACACATTGGCGCAACTTTCTAGGACTATTAGATCCATGAGAGAGGTCAAATTGAACATGTAAATGCTTATATTGACTAAGTCTTTCCAGATTCTGGATTCTTTTTTTGGTTTTGTCAGTTTTTTTTTATCCTCTGGTGTTTGCCAAATTATGCTTTCTTTAGGTTCATATGCCCTCAGGTCTCACTGTTACGTTTTTCATTTTTGCATTGTTGCTTACTTTTCGATTTGTGTTACTACAGGGATTTGCTGTATCAAAAGAATCTCAAAGTAAAGTGGTAGAGTTTTCATTCCATGGTAAACCAGCAAAGCTTAAACATGGTGATGTTGTTATAGCAGCTATTACTAGTTGCACAAATACCTCAAATCCAAGTGTAATGCTCGGAGCTGCCTTGGTCGCAAAGAAGGCCTGCGAGTTGGGATTAGAGGTCGGAATCTCTTTTCTTTTCTATTTGTCATTGTATTGTATCTTTTCTATTTATTGATTTCAACTAGTCAAAGAGATAGGGTTACACTTGACCTATTGAACTAAGCATTTGTGCTTATATTGTATCTTTTGTGCATCCAACTCAATTTGAGACTATTTCAGGTTCCTGAACCAAATATAATACTATAAATAATGGTAAACTACTACACATACAAGCCCTAGCTCCTAGTTGCACTAAGTGAAGTTTTTGTCCAACGTAGTTATGATAAATACCATCATGAGCTTTTAAATGCTTCTGTGATGTCTTGCTTAGTTGCTGATAGTCATTAGTTGTCTTATTTCAGGTGAAACCATGGATTAAGACAAGTCTTGCCCCGGGATCTGGAGTTGTAAAAAGATATTTGGAAAAGAGGTACTTTATAGAACTATAGTCGCTGAACTTCTAATTATCTTTGTAGTCAAGTAGTATTAATCTGTCCTTGCATTTCCAGTGGCTTGCAGACATACTTGAATCAGTTAGGATTTAATATTGTTGGGTATGGGTGTACAACATGCATTGGGAATTCTGGAGATCTTGATGAAACAGTGGCTGCTGCAATTTCTGAAAATGGTACTTTCCAGCTCATTGATCATTTTCCTTTGATTATATGCTCTTTGAACATGTTCGTTCTGAAATTTGTGTTACATTTTCAGACATAGTGGCTGCAGCTGTTCTGTCTGGAAATAGGAATTTTGAGGGTCGTGTACATCCTTTAACTAGAGCAAATTATCTTGCTTCTCCTCCTCTTGTGGTTGCTTATGCTCTTGCTGGCACAGTACGTAACTAAACATAACAAGCACAAACACATGCATACCCATTCATTTATGTCTGGTTCAACCTCATTGGTAAATGGCATTATATGTATTTTCTGCAGTCGGCTAACTTCATGAGTATCCCTGCAGGTTGACATTAATTTTGAGACAGAACCCATCGGAATCAGTAAAGATGGAAATGAGATATTTTTCAGAGATATTTGGCCATCCAACGAAGAGATTGCAGATGTGAGCAATCCCTCTATCTTCTTTAGTATAAATGTTTAACAGATCTCATAATAGAGATTACAGAGTTAACATCTTTTTTTCCTCTTGGAGTTCTTCAGGTTGTGCAATCTAGCGTTTTGCCAGACATGTTTAGGGCTACATATGAATCAATTACCAAAGGAAATCCCATGTGGAATCAATTATCAGTGCCCTCTGGCACTCTCTACTCATGGGACCCAACATCAACTTATATACATGAGCCTCCTTATTTCAAGGACATGACTATGTCCCCTCCCGGGCCTCATGGAGTAAAGGATGCTTACTGCTTGCTCAACTTTGGGGATAGTATTACAACTGATCACATCTCTCCTGCTGGCAGCATCCACAAAGACAGTCCTGCGGCCAAGTATCTCATGGAACGTGGGGTTGATAGGAGAGACTTCAACTCTTATGGGAGTCGTCGTGGTAATGACGAGATCATGGCCAGGGGCACCTTTGCCAATATTCGGATAGTGAACAAGCACTTGAAGGGAGAAGTGGGACCCAAAACAGTTCATATTCCGTCAGGAGAGAAACTATCTGTGTTCGATGCTGCCATGGTATTCGCATCTTCTCTCCTCATTTCTGATGACTAATAATAACATGGTCCCTTTTATAATAAAAAAACAAAAACAAAACAGAGCATCTAATGTACCCAACCATGTAGACTGCAAGTAGTAAGTACTCTACTAGTGACATGGCAATGACCAGGCAGAGATGGGTCTCACCATTTGACAAGTCCAAGTAAGACATTCTACAGTGCACATGCAGAGATAAGTCTCACCATTTGTTAATAAAGTTCAATTTTCTGTTGCACGGGATCTTCTAGTTGGTCTCTATTAAATGGTGGTTCCTTACCACTGTATGTGCACTGTAGCTATAATTTGGGGCGGTCAGTGTAATGTTTTTGTACCAAAGAGTAGCCCATAAGTTTGGACAAAAATCTTCTTCGTACTGCATTTGTAGGCCAGTGGTAGCGCAAGGCAGTGGGAGGGTGTTGTACTTGTGGGCCAGAAAGGCCTCACCCCCTTAATGGATATTGATCCCTTTTCAAATTATGGAGACTTTGCTGTTACTACTAGTTTTTTATTACTTTCTTTCCTTTTTTTCTTTCGTTCCTTAACAGAGGTACAAGAATGAGGGACATGACACAATTATCTTGGCCGGTGCTGAATATGGAAGTGGAAGCTCTCGCGATTGGGCTGCCAAGGGTCCGATGCTACTGGTAGTGTTTCTTAAATCTGTTTAGTTTCTCTCATTTTTCATGTTTCCTTAGCACTGATGCTTATATTTGATTATTGCTCTTAGGGTGTGAAAGCAGTAATTGCTAAGAGTTTCGAGCGGATACATCGCAGTAACCTTGTGGGCATGGGTATCATTCCACTATGTTTCAAGGCTGGAGAAGATGCTGAGACTCTTGGCTTGACAGGCCATGAACGCTACAGCATTGAGATCCCAAGTAGCGTGAGTGAGATAAGACCTGGTCAGGATGTCGTTGTTGTCACAGACAATGGCAAGTCATTCACATGTACCGTCCGATTTGATACAGAGGTAAAAGGAAAAACTGAATTCTGCTTTCTGTTTGTTTGATTGTGTTCTTCCTCTACCATCTGAAGCTACCAAGTTTCTTCCACTCTGATTTTTTTTATGATACTGGTTGCAGGTAGAACTCGCATACTTTGACCATGGTGGTATCCTGCCGTATGTCATTAGAAACTTGATCAATGCGAAGCATTAGATTGGATATGCTGTGGTTCCCCATGAGGTGAATGTAACGGTAGAACTTGCTTTCTTGTGGAAATAATTAGTTCGTGGAGGCATTCTGGAAAAGAATACTGTTCTGGTCTTGTATAGGCCAACCTTGGGCACCCAACAAAAAACAAATGCAGGAATAAGAGAGAGAGAGAGAGAGAGAGGCAAGGAAGGTGATGATTGAGCTTCTTGATGTTGAAGCGTGTTTCATTGTTGTGCTGTCAGATGCAACATCCTAAATTTAGTGTTTTTTTAATTACTTCAAACTTTCTAGTTTCTACCATTAATTGTATCATAGCTGTGATCCAGCGATGCCTATATGAACTCTGGTGAAGGAACCTCTAATGGATGAACTCCTGCATGCTGGTTGCCTCATGGCATATTTTCAGGCGTACTGTTCCATGAATATTAGTCTCTCACCTGTTGATGAACCAATAGTTAAAAGGAATTGTCAAATTCGATTAGCTAGAAATGACCTATAGAAGGTTGATTTTTGGTTAGAGGTTTATCACAGAGTGGGTCAAATCATCCATGGGGTTTAGGGCCTGAAGATTGATATTCTGTGTGACCATGACCAATGTTTAGAATGGCTATTGCTAGGTAACGGTATTCTGTGCATTTTGTTTCATACGGCAGTAAGCAAAACCAGTCAAAGGTATTGATTGGTTTCAATATGGGCATGAGGCCAATTAAGAAAATTAATATTCTGCAAGTTCCTTGGTAAATTTTGTTTTGTTTTGTTTTTTTGTTTTTTTGTTTTTTTTTTTCTGGTCTTTGAACTAGACTTAACTCTGATTTTCAAAGAAAATCTACGCCCTCTCTCTCTCTCTCTTCTTTGTTTTATTTGACAATTGACAGGCAAGTAAGAGAGGAAATGAAAATGTTTTCTCTGAAAACTCTTCAAGGTTTAATCAAAGTCAACTGACTAACATGGAATACAAGGTGAGTTTTCACCCAGGTGGTCACTACATATATAAGCTACCTTGCATCTCTGTGTCCGAGTAAAAAGCCTGATACGGGGTCGTGGTTTCACTTCTACCTAGGCAACAAAGAATTTTTAAGTTTAACCTAATTTGGATATTGTTTGCATATTATTTACCAACTCTGCTATTGGGACCGGCACAACAATCCATTGTGTATTTGTAGAGTCCACACATACGTAAATGATGGTGAATTAGACAAATTTTTAGGCCGCTCCTAAAATTATTTTCGATTATTTACACACTGGGCTAAATTTAGAAAACAAAAGTTGATTGGGTGGTAAATTAAATGTAGGTGAAATTGGGGCTAAATTTGAATTCCATATTTTTCTTTTCTTTCTACAAGTTCTACTTTCTTCTTTAACTTGTTCAAGAGCTTCTCAATAGTAGAACGGTGATAAATTTTCAATTTCAAATACCCATATGGTTGCTTTGGTAGTGACTATTGATACAAAATTATTGATCGCTTTTGCCACCCTTTTCCTCACTTTTAAATGAGCCAGGGACTGAATTAGTGGCCTCATAACAAAATATGTCATATACGGATTCTATGAAAATATATAGGGATTCTATGAAATTAATGCAACGAGATTTTACATTTATCTATGAATTCTATCCATTAAAATTACCAGTTGATGTATCTCTAAATTTGGTTTTAGAAAAATTATTATTACGAATTCCCTAACTAAAAATCAATCCTTACAAGGTTTCAGTTATCATCTCTAATCAATAAATAAAGGGGTTTTAGAAAAAGAGTCCCTCTAAAAAAAATCATTATGTTTTTAATTTTTTTTTTATAAATTTAGTCTTTAATTTTGGACATAAAAGTCATGAACTAAATTTATAAAAAAAAATTAAAAACACAATAACTTTTTTTACAGGTTTTTTTTACGTTTTTCAATAAAAAATAAAATTTAAACAAATAACTCTAGTCTGCATGTTGTTAGAAAAAATAAAACAAATAACTCCTCTGCATGTTGTTAGAAAAACTAAAACACATAGTTCTTCTGTAATTACAAACATAACTTTTACAAGTAGTCTTCCTATAGAAGACTGCCAAGTGGGCATACTTTAAAGAGAAAGCACCAAAAAGTTATGTAGGTCCCACTAGACATGAACGAAGATGGATATTTTGATTGGGTCCTCAACTTCATTATACCATATCTTCTCACATCAAAATTTTGTTTTCTACTTCCTCGATTTCATCAACTGTATCTTCCAAAATAAAAAAAAATTACAACTTTTTATAACTTGCATCCACGTGGAATACCTCCGTATCCCGCAAACGCAGAGAAACGAAAACGTTTTTAGTCTTCTCCATTTATTTATTCTACATAAAAAAACAGAGAAACCTGAAACCATCTCTCTGTCTTTGAAATTACAAAGGTTTCTTTCGACAGGTAACTGAAGGTTTCTCTCTTGATCAAAAGCTTTCAACAATGGCAAAAGACGGGAGACATTCACGGGCGCTGAACAGAAAATCGTCTTCTTTCACGATCATTCTCGCCATACTTGTCATGATGTCATTTGTCCTCCTCATGCTTCTCTCTCTAGGAATTCTCTCACTTCCTATCACCTCCCAACATTTTCCCAAAGCTAATGATATCAGTTCGTTAATTCGTAGTAGTCAGAGGTAAGGTAATTGGTTAATTGTATGTTTTGGAATGTGGGGGTTTTTTTTTTAATCAATCAATAGTGATTTTTTAGGAATTCGGTTGGTGGCTGATCTGGGTTCTTTTATTTGGTTGAAACTTTTTATACAGAACCGATGGATTGGGTGAGAGAGGGGAACAGTGGACGGAAGTTCTTTCTTGGGAACCCAGAGCTTTCATTTATCATAATTTCCTGGTGAGTTTTNTTTTGTGACTAATTTCTGCCCTTTCATGTATGTTTTTGTTTTCTTGATCGTTTTACTCTGTTTTTCAATGTAATTCAGAGTTCAGTTGGTCTCCATTGGCTATAATTGTAATGTCTTTTTAGTGAATTCTGTGAAGGTCTAAATTTTAATTTCCATTTTTAAATACCCAGAAAAAAATTTCGATTTTTAGATGTGAGAGATGACTGTCATATTTTATAGGTCGTTACAATGTGAGATGGAGTAAAACTGTTAAGAAAAAAGATTGAGAATTAAAATATAATTGTTTTATCAGTTATCCAAATTCTAGGTTTTAATTATATTTCATTATCTCTGTGTGGACTCTGTAGATAGGAATTAAATTTACACTACTGTTTTTTCCCTTAGGAAGCTCATGTTGCTTTAAATGTGATTTATGGATTAGGCAGTAATATAGAACAAATGGATTATTGGGTACAAAGAATAAAATTTCATGAATAATATTTTATGCCCAATTTTTTTTTAATCAACACTAACGATAATAATGTATTGTGTAACAAATTAATTGTTTATTTTGTATAACAGAATATATAATTGTGTTTCAAGTTCGCTACATTGACATTTTCTAATTTGAATGGTCAGTTTAAATCATTGTCTTGCAAGTAGGAAGTAGCAAATAAGTGAAAGTAGGAAATAGCACTGTAAATAAATGGATAAATAAGGAAACTTGGAAGTGTTCCTTGCAATCCTTACTCGAGCCCAAAAATTTCTGGAACACCTCTAACGAAGGGACAAATAGTAAATTTTGAAAGAACTTTTTGTCCACCTCTTTAAAATATGAATCTATCTGATTCAGAAGGGAAGAACTTGCACCAGTATCTCAATTTCATTTCAAACATGGGTTTGATTCACACGCTGTGTTCTGAAAATATCTACCATCAGAAAAGAGGAAAAAACGGGGAGTCCCAAATGTAACTGACTGGTAATTCTCCCTTTTAAATGAGCGTGTAACATAGGTGAGAGTTGTGAATATTATCTTTTGGTGCTTAGTTTCTTTATCTCTCACTCTAGGATGTCGACTTGTAAAATTGTATTGTATTTTGCACATTTAGCAACTGAAAGCCTTTTCGAGTATGTACACCTATAATTAAGGATCTTATAATCATGCTTAAATATATGTTATGGCTTTAATATAACTGGGTTTTTTTTTTTCATCTCCATATAATTCTATTTTGTTTATTTTATGCTACTTGTTTGCTTGCTTGCACTATAGTTTTTCTGTCTGTGCATAGTTATTACCTGTCGAAGGATAAATGATTGAGAATCTAAAAGATATTGACTCTGACTACTTTCTGAGCAGTCTAAGGAGGAATGCAAGTACTTGATTAAAATTGCTAAGCCTCGTATGAAAAAATCGACAGTTGTTGATAGCAAAACTGGTCGGAGCACAGACAGCAGGTTTGCATTTCCCACTTTTTTGTTTGCACTTTTAATCAAATATTTAAGCAAGTAATCGCTCCTTCCTAAACCCCTCTTATCCTTTTCTGCTTTTTTTGGTTGGTTATGAAAAGAAAAAGAATTTGTTGCTTCTTATAAAAGGTCGTAAACATACAATTGATGGTTTGCAGGGTACGCACAAGCTCTGGAACATTTCTCAGGAGAGGACAGGATAAAATAGTCAGTGATATAGAGAAAAGAATTGCAGATTTCACCTTCATACCTGTAGGTATGCAGTTAGGTTATATTGTTGGCTAAGCTTATCTTTTATGCTTTTGAAGGTTATGAAAGTCACTTTGTGACATGGAGATTGAGGAAAACTCAAGCATCAAAACTTTTATACAAGTCATTTGATGTTATATTGCACGTTTGTTGATTTCTCTATTTTTAATTTTTTTTTCCTCTTCTCTGTTTTACTCCTTGAGAATGAGGACAGCTGCTAGCCTGCTTCTCTGAGTCCTACAACAGTTTTCATGAGCCAAAGACTGATTTTCCAGTGATATTACAGCATATTTGACAAGTGCTTTGGATTTTGTTGCAATGTGACGATGTCTTCCAGAAGCTACTGAGAGAGTTCAAGCTGCCTCACCTTTACATGCAAACCCTCACCTTTGTTTAGGGTGATTTTTGGGACAGTAGCCAAACCCTCTACAAACTCCTTCAAGGTCTGACAACTCTATGGGTACCCAACTGTAGTAACTTCATTTTTAAAATCTCCATTCAGGCTGCAATCTATTTATCCTTTCAGCCCAAAGAAACATCATTTATTTTAGACGATCTTCATAAATTTTTGGCTTCAAATTCTGATCTTAAAATGAGAAAACTTTTGGAATTGGTTATTAAGACCTACCTACATGGTCTTTCTACCATATAACGATGTAACTTTCACCAAGAAATCAACGCTGTAGTTGATTCTTAGCTTTTTTGCTTTATAGAGGACCTCATGGCTCCAAAGAATTAATCTAAATTCCTCGTAAAAGATTCTCATATTTGATGGCTAGAAATTACTTATAAGCTGATTTTCCCTATGCAAATTCACCAAATGGTTTCATAGGTCATTGGTCCCAATAATTGTGCTGCAAAACAATAATTGGTATGACTATCACTTAAAGTATCATTATGTACACCTTGAATGTTTATATCTCAAATCAAACATGAATATGTTTACCTTATATGCCTTCGCACAAATTTGAGATGCTCTGAAAATTCTGCATGATTCTTTTCCTTTTAATTCACTTGTTTCATGGTGTATTATTTTTTATTCCTTGATCTCCAATACATCGTCTGCTGTTTAAGCCAACATTAACATTTTCAGAGCATGGAGAAGGACTTCAAATTCTCCACTATGAAGTTGGGCAGAAATACGAACCTCACTTTGATTACTTCCTTGATGAGTTTAATACTAAGAATGGAGGTCAACGGATAGCTACGCTTCTGATGTATCTGTAAGAGTAATGACCCCTCCACGCATGTTTCAGATTTTCTTACCCTTGTAAAGCAAATTTGCATTAGGATGCATGATGTTGAATCTGATTTTTTTCTTTTTCTATTTTGTTTCTGCTATTGTACAGCACGGATGTTGAAGAAGGAGGTGAGACAGTGTTTCCGAACGCTAATCGAAATTTCAGTTCTGTATCATGGCTCGATGAGTCAGTCGAATGTGGGAAAAAGGGAATCTCTGTTAAACCAAAAATGGGTGACGCATTGTTGTTCTGGAGCATGAAGCCTGATGCCACTCTAGATCCATCAAGTTTGCATGGTAAGATGTTATTTAGTTCCCTTGTACTTCAAAGCTTTAGTCCAGGCTACATTTGTGATTCTGCAGAGACATTGTTCTTAGATATGAGAATATAAGTAAATTTGCAGTCTATAATGTTTAACTTCCATTTAACAGTATTCTTCATGTTTAACAACAATAGTTTTCTATTGGTATCCATTATTAATCTAATTTTATGAGTTCAATTCTCATATGACTTTATTCCAGGTGGTTGCCCTGTGATTAAAGGTGATAAGTGGTCATCTACGAAGTGGATGCATGTCGGTCATGTGGCTTAACCTCCAAAGCTAGAGGTAATTTTGTGCTGGTATGTCATGTGACTGGCCATGATATACTATCTAATTTCTATTATTTCACTACTCTACCATGTATAGGTTAGTTCTGTACAGCCTTTTTCAAAAAAATTCAATTCCATGCAGCATCATGTCAAGGCTGAGCAAGAAATTCTGTCCCTTTTGGGATCTCTTAAAATGAGATTAGAAGTTGGTGAGAGTGGTTCTTTCGAACCATCTAGGCCATGCACATTGCACGTAATTCATCAATGGTAATATATAATTTGTTCAAGTGAACTTTCAAGATAATATATGGTTGATTGTTAACCATACTGTATGTAGGTTGAAAATAGAAAATACAACTGATATTCATCCAGCGGTCCTCCATTTAATCAACCGAAGAGCCTACTGCATCAAATACCCTTTTGCATTACCAAAGTTGTTTTATTTAGGAAAACATTTCTTTTACTTCGACCGTTATCTTGCCATCTAAATATTACAGTTTTATTTTTGCAGGTTTTTAGGATGAGCTTGCTCATGTGGACTGCTGTTGTGATGTGTATAACAATATAAACTTTGTACCTGAGGCGCCTTCATGCGTTCAATTTTGATAGATGACTATTTCTCCGCTAACCAACATTCAGATGGGAAATATCAACCTTTCAATCTATACAACAATAAATGCTTTGTTCATCCTGTTGAAAAGAGTACATCTTCGTCGTAATTATATTATTATGTTTGGACATTAGAATTTGGGATGTATTAAAGCAGTAATCAACAACTGTAAAACCAAAGAATATGTTTGATGAAAATTCAACAGTTTTGGATGTAGTTATGAGTTCTTTTTTTAAAGTTGGCAAAAACTACTCTCATTTTGGTTAAAATTCCTTAAGAAAATATTTAAAATAAATAAGGGTTAATTTAGTTTACCCCCCAGAATGATTGGCCAATCGGATTTACCCCCCTCAAAGATCAGATATTGAACTTACCCCCTAAAACTCACGGTTTTCGTGATTCTGCCGTTAGAAGGCACACGTGCGTCTCACACGCTCCGTTTTTTGAGGGGGGTAAGTCCGATTAGCCAATTATTCTGGGGGATAAACTAAATTATCTTAAAAAAAATAGTGCAGAGTAGAAATTAACCCTCAGAGAGAAACCAAAATGGAGAGATGGGTGATGGTGTTTTGGAACCATTGTTGAAGAAAAGGGTTTATCTCCTTCTTAGTTTTTTGACATTAGCTGCTCTTCTTTATCTAAACTTCGGTGACAAGTTCAGATTTCCGATCGTATGGCTGCCTAAGATGAACTTCGCCAGTACAAATTACACTCGTTTCGTCATCACCAGTGATGGTGGGGAGGAATCACCATTGTTTGTCGAACTTGGACTTTTAGTGATGGAAATAGTTCAAATTCTCTTCAAATTTCACCTGGTGTCTTTGATGAGAGGGTCTTTCCGGTTCGTCCTTGTAAATTAGAACAATTGGTTAATATTTTTATCTTTTTTATGTGGTCAATTATAGTGAAATTCTCTTAAATTTTAAAGCTTTTGTCTAGATTTAATCAATTCATTGATGTCATTGGAAAGAACCCAATATAGAGAAGGAAGAACAGTAGATCTTATTCTCTGAAAATTTATGATGAATTTGAGGATGGAGAAGATGAAGTGGTAGTGAAGGAGTAGAAGTAATTAAGAATTCTGATAAAAAAGTAATTAAGAATTCTGATTAATCAAATCCCTAAACACCAACATCCATCTCTCCATTTTGGTTTCTCTCTCAGGGTTAATTTCTACTCTACACTATTTTTTTTTGGGATAATTTAGTTTATCCCCCCAGAATAATTGGCTAATCGGACTTACCCCCCTAAAAAAATGGAGCGTGCGAGACGCACGTGTGCCTTCTAAAGGCAGAATCACGGAAACCGTGAGTTTGAGGGGGTAAGTTCAATATCTGATCTTTGAGGGGGGTAAGTCCGATTGACCAATTATTCTTGGGGGGTAAACTAAATTATCCCAACAAAAAACTACTCTCATTTTGGTCAATCTCATGAGAAAAAGTTATTAAGTGGATCATGAATTCCATTTCCACACATTAAGCATTAGATCATAAGCACCTCATCCTCACAAAAAAAATCCAATTTTATTATTATTATTAATCCTCGATGAGCGGACATAAATTTTTTCAATCTGTTAAAATACCCATCATGTCCTTTTTTGAGTATCAATTATGCCCTACTGTATTTTGTTTGATACCCATCATGATGATCATGTCATGCTATCTTATTTTACAACAATTACACTAGACTTGCACCTACTAGTGGGTTCCAAAGAGAGTTGATCTGATGACAGATTATCGTTTAAATCATATTAGCCCATGAGTCATCTCCAAGTTGGCCTACTTAATATCTACTTTAATTTTACGTTCTACTTACACCTGTTTGTGGGCCCACGTAGAGATGATCTAAATGTTAAATTTTCTGTGATGAAGATCTCTTCATCATGTCGATCAAAATTAGGCGGCCTTAGAGGTGAGTGGTGGGTTTGCCAACTCGTGTATGGGGACTCATTTTATATATTTTTGTGAGAATAATGGTTAGGAATCATCCCACAAAAATTAACTCTTGGGTCATATCCATGTGAGCGGTGAGCCCACAGACAATGTAACAAGGTGTAACTATAATAAAGAAAAGTGAGATAAACGGCAGAATGAATAGGATTTATGCTGTGTTTGTCCAGCGGGTTTCACTGACCCGGTACATGGTTGGAACTAGGGGTGGGACTCGGGCGGGTTGGGCGGGTTAGAGGCTTTGGACATGCCATGCCCACACTGTACCTCATTTGCCCAGAATGCCCATAGAACCCACAAAACCAATAAGAAGTTTACCTGCGCATGGCCCGAGTGGGTTTCTCGGGTTCTTCGGGTTTCTTAGGTTCTTCAGGTTGCCCATGTTTCAATAAATTTAGGTGATTTAATGAAATTATTAATACAAAAATTTAATAAAAAATAAATAATAAACTTAAATAAATATAATATCCTTCACAGTTTAAAAAGATAAACAAACTAACAATCTACTCACATAATAAATGAAAAATTTAAACAAAATATAGTGACAACGAAATCCAAATCCATAATTGTCTTTATACTATTTTAAGTTTTACTTATTAAGTAATATTATAATTTTACTTTACATATAACAAGACAAAATGAAAGTTTTTGTTTTGGGTCTTAATACCTCCACCCGTAACTTAATATATTTATCTATTTATATCTTTTAAAATACTTGGTAAAATTAGAGTTTTCTTTTTCTGGTCACATATTTCCATGTCAGAAATCAATTTAAATCATATCTATACTATTATATAAATGGAATACCCCTTCGAGGTAGTTATTTCGTTGGATGGCCTCACTTTTTATCAAATACCAAAAACTACCCTTGCATTGAATGAAAAATAATTTTGTTTTGAGGTTTCCAATTTATCTAAAGAGGGTATTATTGTCAATACGTAGAGACCTCCACTCACCTACGAATTCAGTTGTTTCAGTTTTTTAAACTACTCCACTATAAATTGAGTTTTACGTTTATACCCCTTTAGTTTTATAAAATAGATTGTGTTCAAGTGTAAAAATATATTTAAATATGGGTATTTTTGTATATTTATCTTAATAAGGTAGTTACAACTAATTTTGTTTCCTAATAAATCTCCCACGTTCAGAATAGTGTAACTATAGAGAATCCTAATAAAAAGGGATTCTTGATTACGGAATCACATAAAAATCTCAAAATTAAGATGAGAGGTTAACCAAAAAACAACGTATGAAGTAGAAGATGGTGGTAGAATTATACCAGTGTGAGATCCATTGTCTCTTCTTTTGGATTCCAACTCAAGTTCTCAAAGAAAAATTCGATGCTAACTCTCTCTTTTTATCTACGAAGAGGTATTTCCTTTATAAATCTAGATGTTTTAGTAGATCTAATTGCTATATATTTTATTTTTATTTTTTTTACGTTCTTTATAAATCAAGATGTTTTTCTTTTTTATATTTGAAAACTTAATAAAAATATTTTCAAATATGCATTCACCCAAAAGTTTTTTATGTTTCTAATACTACAATTTTCTTTTTGCATATGCAGGATTAGGCTGGATATAGTATTAGAATTTCAAATACTACAAGTACAGATTGGTGAAAGAAAAATGACTAAGTTTTGGATTTAAAATAGATTCCTGAATTATGTTATTTCACCTAATTTTATTGCATTTGAAAATATGTATTTAACTTGAATATTAAAATCTTACCCATTTAGATAATATAATTTATTTATTAATTCAAACCACAAAATAATACATTTGAAAAAAATTACCGGCTAATACGCGTTATGCACGCGCATCGCGCGTGCCTTAGGGCTCGTATATATATATAAGTTTCTTGGGTTGGGCGGGTTGCTTGGGTTGTCAATTATCTATGCCCATGCTTGCCCAAATTTGACTACAGGTTAGCAAAATAATGCCCATACTTGCCCAAATGTCTGGCAACCTTCGCCTATGCTTGCCCGAATACCGGGTCGGGTTCGGGTTGGTCGGGTTGACCCAACCCAAGTCCCACCCCTAGTTGGAACACACATGAAAGTATAAAACCACATTTTACGTATTTTAGGTGATTTCTTTCTTCTTTTCCCCAAATCTCAACTTTGCATCTGCAACGCGAGTCTAGAGCTTCGTCTTCCCTCGCGAGCTTCATCTCTGTCTTCGCCAGGTACGCTTTTTATCCTCTCTCTCTCTCTCTCTCTCTCTCTCTCACACACACACACACACACACACACCTTCTCGTTTGCTCACATCTCTCTGCATAGTCTCTTCTATGTTGATCAAAACCCTTCTTCGATTTAGGGTTTTCATTTGGCTGGTGACCTAGTGTTGCTTAATAAATGAGTGAAGGGAATATGCTACACATCGATCTTTAGGTCCAACCTCCGCATAAAAATTAATAGCTCTAGAAAATCTGTAGTGTAATTGAACTGATCCGTAGAATCAATCTACCAGGGTTAGCACTTAGCACGTTCTGAATTTTCCCTCTTTCGTTTACCATTTCAAAGTTTATTTATTGTAATCATTTCAAAATTTATCAATAGCCGTATTCATACATGCCCTTTTGCCAGATAATTTTTAATCTGCTGGTTCGTGCAATAATTCAGCATAATCTTTCAAGTGCAATCAAATTTTATACAAACCTAATATTGGGATTGTGTTATTGTTGTTTTTCTTGTTTATTATTCCTGTTATGTTGATTTTATGAAGTTAATAGTGAAATCACTGCTTTGGCAATCTTCTTGAGTTTTTTTATATTTGGTTACTGGTGTTGCTTTGAGGAATTAGGAACCTTGCTCCGAAAAACTTACCGATTATCTAATTTATGTATCATCTAATTACGATTCTTCATTTTCAATTCATAATCCTTCGCACTGTTCTGAACAGAAGCTCGTGTAGTTGCGGGAGAGATGGAGATGGAAATTGATCATTACGTGATTCTAGGGTTACCATCAGGCGAAGAAGGAGCAAAACTTTCTGATATCGAAATTGGAAAAGCATACAGATCAAAAGCCCTAGAATTACATCCAGACAAGCGTCCTAACGACCCTAATGCCCACGCCGAATTCCAGAGACTCAAATCCTCTTATGAAATTCTCAAAGACGAAAAAGCTCGTAAACTCTTCAACGATCTTCTCCGTGTCAAACGCGATCAACGCAAGCGCCAATCCCTATATGATGGCAAACGAAGGAAGATGATGTCCGATCTCGAAGAGAGAGAACGTGCTTCTTTCGCTCCTGATCCTACATCAAAAGCTAGAGAAGAAGAAGAGAGAATTGCTAAGAAACTTAAAGAAGAAATCGCTAGAATTCGGGCTATGCACTCAAAATCCACAGAAATACCGAAAGCTACTACTCCTAGTTCTACTACCTCTGGGAGTGCGAGAAAAGGTGAGGGTTTGGATGAGGAAAAGGTTTTGAAGGTTTCTTGGGAGGGGGATTCTGAAGATTACACTGCTCAGAGATTGAGGGAGTTGTTTATGGAGTTTGGAGATGTCGAAGATGTCGTAATTAGATCTAAGGGATTGAAGAGGAAGAAGAAAATTGGGTCTGCCCTTGTTGTCATGGCTTCTAAAGACGCTACAGTGAGTATACAACTTTAGGTTTTATGGTTGTTATTTATTAGATGCAAATTGTTAAAGTTGAGAGTTTAATAATGGTTCTTATGTAGAATATGTTGTTTGTTAGGTTGCTGCCTTGAAAGGTGTTTGTGGTGATCTTTCAAATCCTTTGCTTGTTCTTCCTCTTCATAAAACATCATCAGCTGAGTTTTCGAGTGTTTCTTCGGCCAAGAAGTATGAAGAACCTATTGAGCCAAAGTTGAGCAATCTTGTTGGAGCTGGTTATCAGACTAAAGAAGATTCCATTCTACAGAAGCTCCTAAAAAAGGTTAGAACTTTTTCTTTTGGAACCATAGTGGTTCTTCTATTATACATGTCTATCTTTTATGTTGAATTTCCTTTTTAGGCCAGTATTGGGCCTACTTTTAGATTCCCTCATATGTGTTTGATTCTGATCTTGTCCTTCGACTCCTTCCTATTGGTTATAATTGTCATCTAACCATATTTATGTTAGTTACTAATTTTATGAGAAAACTATCATTCTTGATTCCCTAAAACTCTGCCCCATAGAAGCATAAAATTTCTTATTCTAGCTTCATGAATCATTTGTTTTTTATTTTATTTGTATGCATCACATCACATATACAGGAAAGTCATCCCAACTTAGTTACCCAGCTCTAATTGCATGACCAACTTATTCTTTATTTCTCTCCATATTGATAATCACACCTAGGTAAATGTAAGTAGTACTTCTAGTGTTTGCTTCAACCTTTACTAGCATCTCATATCTTTGTTGCGCACCGTGATGTATTATGTCTTCATTGTTTTGGTCCCACTATTGTAAAATCCTTCTTGTGGAAGGAATCCTCCATAATTCTAATTTCTACTTCTATATTTACCTTATCACAATTATAATCGAATCGCAAATGACATACCTTAATAGACATCTCTTTGAATACGAGGAGCTAATTCGTTCATAGCTATTACAAAAGAACATTTTTTAGATCTTTGATCTGCACTTTAAAAAGTACTGTCTCAGTTCTATTTACAGTCTGTGTAGTTGTACTCCAAATATTGTTTCAGTCTCTCAATCCATATATGGGGGATGAGGCAGTATGTTAAGTTTGTTCATCATGATGTTAAGCTTCCATTCATTGTTTTTCATTTTGAAGTTTTTACTATGTTCATAGATTTTTATTATTCTGTTACAGAGAGTATTACATGATGCAATGGAACTGTCTTTTCTGCTAAAATGATGACTGCTGAGAATCATACTCATGGGAGTGGCACATGATCATATGTAGTTTTCTTTAATACTTTTATTATGTTGTTAATCGTGGGGAAAGTTCCAAGTCATAAGCATCTCACCAGAAGCAGTGCCACTCATATGCTAAAATGATGACTTTCTTGCTCTTCAATATTCATATTCTTCTATTCTGTGCTAGTTCTTGACGTGCTTTCACCTTCTTCTTGTTCAACAGGCAGCGGAAAAGCAGAAATAACTTGCAGAAGGGGCTCATTTTTTAAAGAGGCCCAGTTCAAAAGCAAAGGAGGTATTATTGCATCACGAGATTTCTTGTGCACTCATTGCTTCTCCTCGTTATTGCGATGCAAGTTGGAGGTTGTGGAATATCAGAAACTCATAGAGTTCTCAGCTGATAGGGTTGAATCGCATACAGCGAGTAGTTTTTACCATGGAGACTGCACATAATACTTGTGAAGTGGGTTTAGCGGGTCTGGTTCTCCTTTTTTTAGTTTGTTTTGCAATTTAGAACAATGATGTATGTACCATTTTTGTCAATGTCAAAGCATTCGGAGGACTTGGTTTCTTTTACCATTCTGAGTCTGTCAATACCACATGATTTACTTCAGTCATCTTTCATCAAGGCAGCAACTTTGCACCTCTCCCAAAGGCGTTTTTTGATAAATGAGAAGATTCTTCAGATACTTGTCATCATAATCCCCACTTGAGCGAAACGATAGATCAAGCGTTTCAAAATTGGCTGTATGCATTATTAGTAGAGTAAGTTGGGTGGGTAAATGGGGATTATCTTGTATCAGATCTTACACTGAGTTATCTGTTTCATGTATATCCAAAAAAAGAGTTCTGTTTCATGGAGACTATTCTCACAAAATGATACTTCAGTGCATTCCAACTTCATAATTCTCATTCAATTAAACATTAAACTGTCCAAGGTGATCTCCTAGTCGACTCCATCGGGGAAATCTAGGATCAAGCTACAGGCAAAGAAAAAAAAACAAAAAAACAAAAAATAACACGCACACTATTGAAGCGACAAGGAACACAATGAACATCAATTGGATCGGGGCATGACTTGGACAAAAGAATATTTTTAGTAGTGATCTAGCTCTATATTTGTCACCTGCTTAACTTAAGATTCCATTAGAATTAATTTTCCTTACGCTGCGGATATGTCATCCCACCTTACTTGTTGGTTTTGCAAACCTTTATATTAATACGGAACCACGCTCCTTCTCCGCGCTCTCTTGCTTATGTTCTGGTTATTTTGGCTCAGGCAAACTATATTTTTAATTATGATTTTCGCTCTAGTGAACCTGATAAATATTGTGGGCTGAATTAGTAAAAGGTGGATTAAAATACCAATTTCCTTTTCCCAAACAGTTTTGTTTTTGGTTTTTTTATTCTTTTTACTTTTTGCCCTTTTCCATGTGGTTGAAATTTTAAACTTTAGAAAAGCTGGACTATTTGTCTTCAATTATTTCCACTTCCTCGATTAATCATATGACAAAATTTGATGTGCCTAAACATAGACCTGATTCCTTTGTAGAGTGAACAAGAATAAGTACACTGGCAGTTTCAGATGCACGCACGCGCGTGCCATAATTATTTGTTAAAAAGAAGAGAATGGCTGCTGAGAATTGCAAATCCCACATCCCAAAGTTACCAACACCCGGATTCTTGAAATCTACAAAAAACACAAAGTCCCCACGCTTACTGACGGTGGGATTTCCGTAGCACAAATCACAAACACAAAAAAGATGGAAAATGAAATTCCTAAATCAACGTTGTCAAACACAGAATCTCGTCTATTTGTCCCTCTAATTTCTTTTCCATTTTTTCCCCTTAATTAGTCATTTTTTTTAGACCTGGTTCGTCCTCTTCGGCATTTGTCTTCGTCAGCAGACCAGACCAGACCAGACCAGACTTCCATCGCTTCTTTTCTCCCTCTCTCACCCTAAATTCTCCCTCCGATTCTTCATCTCTTTAGTTTCTCTCTCTAAAACCCTAGAATAAATCTCAGTTTCCTGCAATTGCCCGTTAAAAATGGCTATGTGGCAGCCACGGGAAGAAGGACTCAGAGAGATCTGTGGAGTACTTGAACAACAAATCTCTCCTACTTCTGATAAGCCTCGGATTTGGCAACAACTTCAACACTATAGTCAATTCCCTGATTTCAATAACTATCTTGTTTTCATTATCGCTCGTGCTGAGGTATTTCAGATCATTATCTGATTGTCGATAACTAGAATTTCCATGCTTAATCAATGTGTTATGGTTTATTTGATTGGATTCAGATGGTTTCTTCTACTGGTTTCATTGTGGAGCAATTAGTTTTGTTTTTTGAGGGATTTTTTCTTTTTGGTAGGGTTTATGAGATTGGTGGATGAAGTTTTTTGATCAGTAATTGCTGGATGAAGTTGATAATTGGTGTGTTGTTGTTGTTGTTGTTGTTGTTGTTGTTGTTGTTGTTGTTGTTATTTGATTCTTTGATCGATGTTATGTTTTCTAAAAGATTTGGATTATTCTCTTGTTTTATTGTGTTAATTGGAATCGTATTGATGGAATATGTAATGGAAATGGACAATTGGACTAAATCACTTCCTATGCTTTGCGTTGAACTGTTAGATGTTGTTCTAGATCTAACATGTCTTCTTTTGCTACTTGGAAGTGGTGTTGTAAAATAAATGTAACCTACTTGTCACGGGCCACGCTCAAAAAATTTGTAACCTAATTATCTGGTCAAAAGCGATGTTGGTTTGCATTTATGAATATGTTAGGATGATATTTGTGCAAAAAACATTGAAGTACTGGACAAACAGACCTTAATTCTGTTGAAATGCACGTGAGGCAGTGCTTTTTGATCTGTTTTGCGAGGCTTGCTTGAAAATCGTATTCTGTTAGTTGATGTTTTTTATTTTAGGTGTGAAAGCTTTTTTTCCTTCTCCAACAGGGTACATCTGTGGAAATACGACAAGCAGCCGGTCTGCTTTTGAAAAATAATCTGAGAACGGCTTTCAAATCCATGACTCCTTCATCTCAGCAGTATATAAAGTCAGAGATGCTGCCATGTTTGGGAGCATCAGATAGACACATCAGGTCTACAATTGGGACCATTATTAGTGTTGTCGTACAACAAGGGCGAATTGTTGGCTGGCCAGAGCTGTTGCAAGCCCTTGTACAGTGCTTGGATAGTAAAGACTTAAATCATATGGAAGGTGCTATGGATGCTTTATCAAAGGTATATCTTTTTGTCAAGATCTTAGTTTTCATTTGAAGAAGGAATTTCAACAAGTATGATATCAGTAAAATAAGGGCGAAATAATGGTTCCAGTAGTTGCCACTTGGTTTACTATGTCGACATGCTCTATTCTTTTGTATGCAGTGAAAATACGTTTCAAATTATTATATGAGCATGGAATACATATTGTTTCCTATATGAGCATTGGATGTGAAGCTTTGTATCTCCATATTATATATGGGAACTCCATATCTGTTAAAAGCCTTTGTACATGGAAACTTAGAAAACATATTGCATGTGAATAAGAGGTATGTGGCATAAAAGCAGACGAAAGTGTGATGTTGTTTACCTTATTTAATGTCACTGCTACTGTGATGCGTCCAATTGTATTGCACCATTTATTGATATCTCACTAGGCAGACTATAGTAAGTTAAAAGGCATTCAAGATGCCTACAATTTGGCATACCTATTTTTCATTGTTCTCTGTTTGAAATACTTGGAGACCCACACAGGTTTTGTGACTGCTTTTCAAGGCTTCTTTTCCTTTACAAGAGAAAGGCTGGGTCGTAGTTGTTTTATCCTATCTAATTTTCTCGTACTTGGATTGGGAAAATGTCCATGGGGGCATACTTGTAGTAGTTACATAATATCATTCTAAAGGAGGTTTTGGGTCCATCTTGCCAAAATGTGATCATGGAGAGTCCAATTTCTGTTGGTACCTCTGCTCTGTAAAGTTTTGTCCATCTTTTTGCCTTTTGGCACTATTTAATCATGTAATGAAGGTCTTACGTGAAACTCATGTTATTGCTTGCATGTAGAAGCATCAAATAACTGATAAAATTTTATCATGTGTTGTGCTACAGATTTGTGAGGATATACCACAAGAGCTTGATTCAGATGTACCTGGAATAGCTGAACACCCAATAAATGTCTTCCTGCCTAGACTATACCAGGTGAAAAAGGCCTTTTAATTGCTAAATTTCCATGGTTGTAAGTGCTCTCTATGTATATTTTTTTGTTGATAAGGTTGTATTGGTGGTCCCTTTCAACAAAACTTGATCCTAAAAGCTCTTATTTGATTTTCTTGGATCAGTTTTTCCAGTCACCACATGCTTCACTCAGAAAGCTTTCTTTGGGTTGTATTAATCAGTTCATTATGTTGATGCCCACAGTAAGTACACGTGTCTTCTAATGTTCTTCAGTACAGTGGGCTCAGAGTACTTTTATTGGATGTACCAATGTTCATTCTGCTTTTATATCCCTGTGCAGGGTTTACTTCTATCCATGGATCAGTACCTCCAGGGTTTGTTTGTTCTTGCTCATGACCCTGCTCCAGATGTGAGAAAATTGGTTAGTAGAATTCCAGTAACCTCAGTGGATTGTAATAACTGACTGCATTTCACTATAATTTCTACATAAAATTTTGCGGACATGCTGTTTACATAGAAATATATTAAGAGTAATTTATATTCAATAGAATTTCTGCAGGTTTACTAGCTTCAAATATGTATGGCATAATTATGGTAGTACTGTCATACTGAATCACAGTGCAAATATAGGTAACATGAGAAATTTGGCCAGGGGAGAAATTCAGGACTCTCCTAGATGAAGCCAGATGAAGAGAGAAAGTTGTCTATGCCAAGGGGAAGAATCACTAAAAGGATTGGTTTCTAAAATCCTCTAGCTTAGTTAATAACAAAAATTAGAAGTAGGAACATGAATGAGTAGAAGATAAGGAGGTGATGAGTAGTTACAAAAAGTTGGTAGCCTCTGAAGATGGCCAAACTTGGGTCGGGGGATTATACCATTGTGAACTGTTGGTAGATAGTTTTATCACATCTCAGTACTCTCGACTCTTGAGGGGTTAAATAGAGAGTCAAATTCCTGCAACCTCATTTGGTTGGTACAGTTTGATAGAACTGAATGTAACCTTAATAAAATTTTGGAGTTGGTTGTTCATAATAGTGATAGTGAGATCATGAGTAAAGACTAAAGAAGATGTTGAGTACCCTCTCCTTATTTCCCCTTGATTTGCACCTTGACATTCAGATTCCTTGAGTAGGTCTTGCTTTTTCATTTTTTCCCCTTCCTTTTTTTCATGACTGATTCATGTTTGAATCAGTTGATTGGGCCAACCATGTTCTAGTTTCCCCATTCTTTTCCTTCATAGTGCTCTGTACAACCAAAATATAGGCAATAAAAGATGAGATAGGTTTGGCTCGATGTGACATGCATTTCGAATTTTCGAACTTGTAGCTGTAGGTATATATACATCTACATAATTGGCTTCTTGTCAAGGTTGTTTTTGTCATTAGGAACGCTTTGTGGTTGTTTTACAATTTATGATTAGCAATACTGCCTGTAGTTGTATATATAACTTGATTTCAAGTAGCATGCGGATATCATCATTTCTTTTTTCTTCCTCTGTGAATTACAGGTTTGTACAGCATTTGTTCTGCTAATTGAAGTTCGTCCTTCTTTCTTGGAGGTGGGCATCATACTTCTATTTCATACAAATTTCGTTTTTACTTTTTCTTGTGAGATATCTCCTGTTTCTTCGCACATTTTGATATGTTGTGGTTAGATTTGTCCTTTGGCTTGAGTATTCTACACATTGGTTAGCTCAGATCTCTAAAAGTCAGGAGATGATGTGTAATATTATATTGCAGCCACATTTGGGAAATGTGATTGAATACATGTTGCAAGCCAATAAGGACAGTGATGATGAAGTTTCTCTGGAAGCTTGTGAATTTTGGTATTCCTCCACTCACTCATTTTTTTTTCCTTCTAAATATCTACATGTTTCTGACAGGTTTAACTGTTAATATATAATACATGCACAATTTCATAATAATGTTGAATGGACTTTTTATAAGCATTTACTGTGCTATAGGATGGCGTTTCTGTAGCAAGTAACTTATGATCTTGCTTTTGATGTGTCTATAATTTCCCCATTAAGTTTAATGAGGAACAAGGTTTTTCCCCTTGACTTGGCTTTCGTTTAATACGAGAGAAGTGATGTTGTAATGAATGGTTCCAACATTCACACTAAACTTTCCTGCTACATGTTGAGGTACTATCCAGAAGTTTGGTAGCGGTCAACAAATTTCTTGTCTTGTAACCTGAAGTTGAGTTCCATATATGGAGGCTCTCCTACAACATCGAATTCCTATTAAGCCTAATCTTGAATAAACGACTTTTCACTTGAATTTTGGTTTCCTTTGTTTTAGTATGCATGTTGCCTATAGAGTTAAAACTTAAAGCTGGTAAAAATGTCCTAATTAATAGCATCTTTCAACTAAACAGTAAATTTCTCGAGACCAATTTGTTGTGTGATGATGTTCTTGTCAAACTTCCAATAGTCCTAGAACATAGAGCGAGCCAGTTGTTGACATCATATAAGATCAGATTTATATGCAATTTCAGAAATCTCAGGTGAGTTCTGACAACTGCAAAAACCTCACTCAAGGTTCCTGGAATAGCATTGGCCTCCCCTCAGGTTTTCATATTGGTATGATGGTATCAATTACCTAATCTTCGTAATCTTGAATGATGAAAATGTTTACATTATTTAAAAAAAATTAAATGGCAGTTTTACCCTAATTGGTCTTAATGCAAATCTACAAGCTTTCTCCTCCTCGCTAGAGGGTTGCATGCAGTCAGATATATGTGCGGGTTCCCATTTCCCAAGAGTTTGTTTCAGGTGCGGTGTGATATCGCCTAAACACTTATTATATGGGAATAAAAAGCATGTTTAGAGTATTTATTTTTTTTCCCTTTAACTAGGTCTCTTTGAATGTATTTTGTATTGCTTTGTTGATAGTCTTGTATTCATGTTGGTCAAGGCTAGACAAGGAAAAAATACTAAATATTTTTGAATTTAGTGATGTGTAATCCTTTAGAGGTTCTTTTGTCTTTTGTACTTAATCGTTATGAGTTTAATTGTCCACTGATTGTACTCCTATGAATTCAATTAGTTTCTCATGTTGATGTGATTATCAGGTCGGCATATTGTGAAGCTCAGCTACAGTCTGATAGCTTAAGGGAGTTCTTGCCGCGCCTAATTCCAGTATAACTCATTCTCATGCAGTCCCATAAGACTCTGCAGCATTATTTTGTTTAGTTTTCCAGAATTAATATTTATGTGTTCATGCAATTACCACAACTATAGGTTTTGCTTTCAAACATGGTCTACACTGAGGATGATGAATCTCTTGTTGATGCAGATGTGAGTTCCCTTAATTATTTTTTTTCCTCAACCTTTCTGATTTGGTTACTCTTGCAAAGCACTTTTATACCTCATGTTTTGGTGCATGTTTGCAGGATGATGAGTCATTTCCAGACAGAGATCAGGTTTGAATTTTGATTGCCGAGTCCCTGTTTTCTCTTTGGTTGGAACTACTTTTGTCATTGACCTTACATGCTAGTCAAAATTTGAAGTAGAAAATTATTTACAGAAAACCTTGCACTGCAGGATCTAAAGCCTCGTTTCCATTCATCACGATTTCATGGTGCAGATGATGCGGAAGATGATGTACGTTTCAAGTTTACCATCCTATCCCTTTTTTTCTTTTCTTTTTTTTCCCTATCAATAATTGCTCTTATTGTTTAGCTTCATATTAAACTTGTTTGATAATCGTACGTTCTAATTCTTGTGACCTACTTGGGTATGAGTTGTGTTTTTGTAACTGTTAAAAGTTAAGGTTGCTAGATGTAATTCTTCTCATTAATCATTTAAAGGCATTGTTATAAACAGGATGATGACATTGTTAACATTTGGAATTTGAGGAAATGCAGTGCAGCTGCCCTAGATATCCTCTCAAATGTGTATGCTGAAGCAATTCTTCCAACACTGATGCCTTTTGTTCAGGTATTACCATTTGACCTCGAATAGAGCAGGTTTTTTTTTTTCTTGAGAGGGAATAAAGCAGGTTTGGTTGTTGCATTTGATAGTTTTGGTTGATTATTACTTTTCCAGCCTCACTATTCTCTTTTTTGGTAGGCTCCAACTTTCTGTATCTAAGGTCTAATATAGCATGTATGTGATGTCTTGTTTTCTCGAATTTCCACTCTACTAGACGTCCTGCTGTCTCTTTTAAACAATCAGAGGATACTATTTCTGGTCCTCATTGATTGATCAAACGACCCTTCTAGTAAAATCTGAAATCTGATAATTCTAGGTGGGAAATTGAGATGCTAATCTGTATTTGGGGAAGGTGTCCATTACATATATATATATATGAGCCAGGATATTCATGGAAGCTTAGTCATACAATGTTATTATACAGTGGCCTGGGGCTCACATGAAGTTGATCCAATAGCTGATTTTTTGTGAGGATTCTCTCCTCATCATGTAGACCATCCTCACCAAAAACCATATCAGTCTAAAACTTTTAACCCCATCAAAAGTTGATTGAAATTTAATGGTGATTCAGCAATCCATTTTATAGTTAATTTCCAACTAACTTTTGATGGGGTTAGAAGTCTTAGAATGGGCTGATTTTTGTGAGGATTATCTACATGGAGATGAGAGCATTCTCGCCAAAAATCAGCGCTTGGATCATCTCCATGTGAGCACCACAGGCCACTGTAGGCACACTATGATTAGATTTCCAAAGGTTTTACTTTTATCATGTAACCCCATATTATCTTGCAGTATTAAAATTAATATTTGCTTTCTATTGTTTCTGTTTTTCTTCTCTTTCATAAGCCAGTGTTTGAGCTAGGCCTCTTTTCCAGCTCTCTCTTGTTTTATGTTTCTTCTTCGCTTTCTCCTTTGGCTATAGAGTTTTTTTACCAGTAAAACTAAGTTTTTGAACCTGGGGCCATAGATCATCTGACATCCATTGAAGCTATGTACATGTTTTATTCCAAAATTCTATTATTAAATTTCTGCAGGCTAAGCTTGCCACTACTGAGGATGTGACCTGGAAGGAAAGAGAAGCTGCTGTTTTAGCACTAGGTGCAATAGCAGAGGGTTGCTTTGCTGGTCTTTACCCTCATTTGTCAGAGGTAATCTTATGATGGTTTCGACTGCTGATGAGAATGAACCATTTTCAGGAGCAGTTGTTCCATTAAGTATTCTGTTGGTGATTACTATCTAACTAACCTTATTTGTGGATCTGATTGACATATCATGAATTCGGCATAGCTTTTGTAATGCTCTTCCTCAGTATCATTATGATATTACTAGAATACTAGGTGCTGTTGTATCTTATTAATTATTTATTTTGATGATTATTATCTTCATTTAGTTATTCCTTTGAACTCATTTTTGTTAAGTTATACTGTATCTATGTAGTTTGAAGTTCTGAAATCTAAATGTATGTGATGTATATCACGTGGGACCCATTAGTGCCCATTTCATATGGATTGTGGCTGACAGCAATTAGTGTTTTCTAATTTAATAGTTTCTATAATTTTTAGAATCCTTTAATTGTTTCTTTCTAAATAAAGGTCTGTTGCCTATTAGATTAGGAGATATCTTCTTATTTATTTAGTTTCCTAGATTAGCTAGGATTCTATAGATTTTATTTGATTAGATTAGATTTGATTTCTTTCTTGATTGCAAAGGCATCATAGCCTATAAATAAGGTTGCAGCCCCTCTATTGTAGATCAGTTTTTGAAGTAATGAATTAATTAAGTGTTAAGAACGGTGTGTTCTTGAGATTGAAGTTAACGCTTCCGCAATATTTAATTTTTGCAACGACTGTTGCATCAAAAGTGGTATCAGAGCGTTGCAAAAATTAAATATTGCGGAAGCGTTAACTTCAATCTCAAGAACACACTATTCTTAACACTTAATTAATTCATTACTTCAAAAACTGATCTACAATAGAGGGGTTGCAACCTTATTTATAGGCTATGATGCCTTTGCAATCAAGAAAGAAATCAAATCTAATCTAATCAAGTAAAATCTATAGAATCCTAGCTAATCTAGGAAACTAAATAAATAAGAAGATATCTCCTAATCTAATAAGCAACAGGCCTTTATTTAGAAAGAAACAATTAAAGAATCCTAAAAATTATATAAACTATTAAATTAGAGAACACTAATTGCTGTCAGCCACAATCCATATGAAATGGGCACTAATAGGTCCCACGTGATATACATCAGTATGTTTAGTTTGGGATAACTTTTTCCTAACTGCTTCTCATTTCTGTTTGCAGAAATGTTATGTATATGGTCCTCTCGTTTTTAAGATTTTGCTTTCCTTTCTAGCATTTTGTAACCGAGTTTTGATTTGTTATATGTATCTCTTGATGATTCAGTTTGCAATTCTCTTATGTGTAGGTTGTGCAATTTCTCATCCCTCTATTAGACGATAAGTTTCCTCTTATTAGGAGTATCACATGTTGGACACTTTCTCGTTATAGCAAATTCATTGTTGAGGTATAATTGAGTTTTCCCGTTGGGTTTCTCATTCTTTAAAGTATTGTTCTCCCTCTATTTTTTTTTATTTTTTTTTTATGATTTTCACTTTTTTTTCTGCTCCATTCTCATCAGAATATGAGATACATGATTGGTCATCTCTGCACACTTTTCTTTACGCGTGTTAAGTAGTTGGTTTTATTGAGTTAGCCAAAAATTTCTTTTGCTTGGCCAATATTTCTGTATAACACAGGGTATTGGACATCAAAAAGGTCACGAACAATTTGACAAAGTTCTTATGGGTCTTCTACGAAGAATATTAGACACTAACAAGCGGGTGCAGGAGGCTGCTTGTTCAGCTTTTGCGACACTTGAAGAGGTTCTTTCTGTAAATACGATTGAGTGATTATGATTCTTGTTTTAAGCTTTTATAGATCTTGACTGTGGCCTATTGATACAGGAGGCTGCTGAAGAGTTGGCGCCACGCTTAGAAATCATTCTGCAGCACCTCCTGTGTGCTTTTGGGAAATATCAGGTCTGTTGTTGTCTCCTTCATGTATTGAGTTATGCGTTACATTATTGGATGTACTTGATTCTGGTCTTTTGATTGTTGTAGTACATATTGAAGTGTCAATCCTATTTTAACTTTTATAAATGTCTTGCCATAGCCCATAATTTTCAGCAGACTTGATACTCATTCTTTTACTTTCTACTTTCTGTTATGTTTAATTATTTTTAGAAACGAAACCTCCGAATTGTATATGATGCCATTGGTACTCTAGCAGATGCTGTTGGAGGAGAGCTAAATCAGGTACCATCTCTCTCTAATCGCTTGTAATTGCTTATCCCCTTTTGACAGGAATAGAAAAGCTTCGCAGATCTTTACTTTGTTGCTGATTTTCAATCTTTATTGTTTACAGCCCCAGTATCTTGATATACTGATGCCTCCATTGATTGCTAAGTGGCAACAACTTCCAAATTCAGACAAAGACCTTTTTCCATTACTTGAGTGCTTTACATCTATAGCACAGGTAAATTATGACTTGTTAAATCTGATACTTCATAACAATGTCAGACTCGAACAACAACTCACTTATCTGTAGTTAACTTAAAATATTTAATTTGTCCTGCGTTGTTCTTTATGTGAATCTCTTAAATTCTGGATGAATTATTGCTCCTTTTCTGTTTCAGGCATTAGGACCTGGATTTTATCAGTTCGCTGAACCTGTATTTCAGAGATGCATAAATCTTATTCGGACTCAACAACTGGCAAAGGTCTGTATGTCTTTAATCTTCGCATTAACCGTTTTCTATTTTAAGGTTATTGATCTTAACCATTTAGTGGACATTTTTTCTTATCTGTATGCAGCCATTAAGTCTCACAGATTAATGTTAATCTATATTATATCATTTAAAGAAGAATAACAATTTATTAAAAAATTGAAAAATTAAATACGTAATATTTTACAAGACTGAAATATCATTTCTACGTGTTTCAGAGTAGCAATTTAGGTATTCCCTTATAATTAGGTATTCCCTTATAATTTCTTACTCCTTATACCTACCAGATTCTATTAAGGTACCTCTTTCATGTAATTGAGATGTGGAAGTTAAGCTTCGACTGCATATAATCACCGATATGGGTGTGATTGTCATGTGCCAGCAGAAAAGGAAGATGAGTCTTACTGAATCTGGTATTAATGCATCTAATGCATAATGGATTTCTGTTTATCTTTTCTAGCTGTTATAGACTAAATGCAATTTTTTATTAGACATCCCATACCCCCATTGTTTTATTACTGCTATAACTTGTTTTCTGTATTTAGTAGAACAAAGTTTCTCACGTAGTCCTGCAATCTACCTAGCTGGTTGTGCTATATATGTTACTTGATGGTCAGTTAGTTGTCTCCTAAATATGATAATTTGATATCATGATATTCAGTCCATTTACTCTGATCGTTGATCCTTTCTTTATAGGTTGATCCTTCGTCTGCTGGAGTTCAATATGATAAAGAATTTATTGTTTGCTCATTGGACCTGCTCTCAGGGCTTGCAGAAGGTCTTGGTAGTGGGATAGAGAGTTTGGTACTTACTTACTCTAAATTTTTCTTTGTTGGGAGTCCAGTAAATTCGTTTTGTAGTATTTATATGTTATAAGTAGTAAGTTTGCGATTGCATTTGCTTGTTCTATCAATATGCTTGTTCTGGGGTTGTATTCTTCTTCTTCTTCTCGATCTTGTAAAATAACATCTTGGGACAGCATATAAATGTCCTTCATCCATTTAAAAGGAAAAGGTAAAATAGGAGTCCCTTTACAAATTCTGTAAGTCACAGAATTGGCCCCCAAATTTTTGCTGTATGAAGAAGCGCCATTTTCACAGAAGGAAGGGACTAATGTTATTTTATTTTATTTTTTTATACTTTTAAGTTATAGTATGGTGCATCTACAGTTTGTGTAACAATTTGATTGTCTTCCTTGATCCCCATAATCTGTACATTGGCTCTGGATACTTGTCTACTGCGTGATATATATTGAGATTTGAATATCTGATACACCTCACTGTAGTTTCTTCATGGATGTATGTGCTAATTCTGATGAAACGTCTTTCGTAGGTTGCACAAAGCAATTTGAGGGACCTACTTTTGCAATGTTGCATGGATGATGCTCTTGATGTCCGACAAAGTGCCCTTGCTCTCCTAGGGGACCTTGCAAGAGTGAGTTGATATTGTTGTTTCTATGTGCCAATTGGTATCTCATGTGCATGTAGTCTCATTTAATATATTGGTATTCAACTAAATCAGTGGCTTTTGTTGTTATTGTCCAGGTTTGTCCTGTACATTTGCATCCTCATCTTTCTGAATTTCTCAATGTTGCAACCCAACAACTTGTAAGTGGACTTTGTTGTCATGCTAGAAAAACTTATAGTTGGTAAGACAATCATGTACACAACATATCCTGTGTGCAGAGTACTCCAGCACTGAAGGAGACTGTTGCAGTGGCAAATAATGCGTGTTGGGCTATTGGAGAGTTAGCAGTTAAGGTGTGTTATCTGTTTGTTCCTGTGGCTCCAATCTAACTCTTGTTAGCAGTAGAATATAATCAAGTTAGTGTAATATGTTTCCACAGATTCCAATGGTTCCTGCAAACCAGGTTGTTTAAACCAAGGTTCAAAATCTCGTATCGATCGAATGTTTCGGTATGTTGAAAAACCGAAACATTCATCGAAACGATACGATACAATATTGAAACATTGGAATTACGTAACACTTCGATATATTACAATATATTTCGAAACAACCGGAAACATTCCTACCCTATACAACCCGAAACATTACGAATGTATCGGTTTGTATTGGTATGTATCGCGAAACAATCCGATACAATTCGAAACGATTCGAAACTTTCAGAAAAAACGAATTCAAGTAATGTTTCGTTTCAGTAAGTCAAAATACCGAAATGAACAACCGAAACATTTCTAAACGAAACGAGATTTTGAACCCTGGTTTAAACACTTGAGCAGCCAAATAATGTATTACTTGCATTGCAAGTCAAAGTTTGGATAATGGAACCTAAGACCATTGTTAATATAAGTAGCTAGTTTCCATCTGAAACAGTTATCTATAATGCTGCCTTGTACTTTGTTGATTACCACTGATTATATATAAAAAGGAATCCAAGTCTTTCTTAATTCTAGATGGTTACTTTTTTATAGCAATTGTTCATTGGAAGTGAAGAATCTCAATCTTTAACCAAGGTGGAGTGAATTTCTTAGTGTGCTTGCTCCGAATAAGAGGTTGAACCATTTGGATTGAGGAGATGAGATATTATTATATTTGCAAGGAAGGGTTTTCTTTTTTCCTTTGAGATATTTAGGACTTCGCATGACACCATGCTGAGAGATAGAGGTTTCTCTTTTTAAGGCTTCATGTGACACGGAACTTTTGTTTCATTGCTTTCTTATCTCAAGGTTGAGGCATATGCATGGGTTCACTGATATTCTGTTGATAGAGTGGAACTATTTTGAGAATTCTTTAAGTGCTGAATTTCAGGTCCGCCAGGAAGTTTCTCCTGTTGTGATGACAGTTATATCATGCTTGGTTCCAATACTTCAACATGCAGAGGTGAATGTCTCTTGCAGTGCTCCTTTATTCTGATAGTTGTTTCTTCTCAGCTTTGCATTATTATTGTTGGTGTTTTCATGCGAAACAGGGGCTCAACAAGTCGCTGATCGAAAATTGTGCAATCACTCTTGGGAGGCTCGCCTGGGTCTGTCCAGAGATTGTATCCCCACATATGGAGCACTTCATGCAGTCCTGGTGTACTGCTTTATCCATGTCAGATAAATTTCTTTTTCTTCCACTGAAAATTACTGTGTTCCTGTTACTGGTAACTCACTTCTGATTTTAAAGTTCTTCCACATATGGAGCACTTCATGCAGTCCTGATGTTGTATCAGCAGCATTCATGGTAGATATGGTGCACATGTTGAGGGCTTTGCACCGAGTGTTCATTGGATCCACATACGCACTAATTCACTAATTTTCTCTTGTGGCATGCTTAATATATAAGCACTCAGAAATAGCTTTACCTATGAGACAACTAAACCCAAGTCTTTGTTAGGTGAGCATGTTTGGATGGAGTTTGGGAATCAAATAAGTAGCTATAGAGACTTGTGCTAACCACAGATTCCTCCCCGAGTATCACACCATATGTCCTCTTATTCCATAGATGCACCAGATTATCAGATAGATAATAAAACAGTATTGAAGAAATCAGAAGAAATAATCTTGTTTTCTGCCGTTGACTCTAGGAGTACATCATGTTATAGGAGTTAGGAATTGGATAATCTATTTTGAAGAACTTTTTGAGCGTCAAACTCATTTATCGGTTGGCGAGCTCATAATATCATCATCACCATGCATCTGGGCCTTATCTCGGTATTAGAGCATTGGTTTCCTTAACTAATTGGAATATTCGAGCTTATATATTTTTCTTAATATATAGAAAGTTTGGTGCATATACATCTAGGTCTTACCCCAGTGTTGGGGGATTCATTTTCCTTAACTATATGGAATATTTGAACTCGTAGATTTTTCTTATTATTTAGGAAGTGGGTGGTTATACTCGGTGTTCACTCTAAAAGTGAGCATCTTTCAGCTTCCTAAACATGAGAGAGTTTTGTTTTCTGATCATGCACTTGATTTATGCTCTTTAAGAATGGATTCACTTCCTTTGGCAATAGGACGAAAACTTTCAGGCTGGAAATCCAGGAAATTATGAGCTGTCATATATGCACTTGATGATGGGACCCCTAGTTTCCAGGAAAGGGAGTATCCTTCCCTGAAGTGTGTAGATGACAACTCAAGTTGTGCAAGCAAGGAACACTTCTCGCTTGTGAAGCCAAAAAAACCTTTTCCTCTAACCGTTTCTCATAAGCAATCAACTCGTGGCAGGATACGTGATGATATTGAGAAAGAGGAAGCCTTCCGAGGTCTATGTGCTATGGTAAACATTTTTCTCGTCGCGCTTATATACAAATTTAGATTAAAAACTGTAAAGTTTTAAGTGGTCCTCGACTTTGTGCAGGTTAGAGCAAATCCTTCAGGGGCTCTGAGTTCTCTTGTTTACATGTGCATAGCTATCGCAAGTTGGCACGTAAGGATGGCATAATCGTCAACATGGAAACACATTTTTGAAACAAATAATTTTTTATTCATTATTATTATTATTTTAACATTATGTTTTGTGTTTCAGGAAATAAGGAGTGAGGATCTACACAATGAAGTTTGTCAGGTTTTGAACGGGTATAAACAGGTAAGCTTTGTTCTATCAACAGCATCTAATATGTTCTATAAGGTCTTCTAGAAATTTTCTAACTAGTAATCTCTATAGGATCTACACAATGAAACTTTCCTTGAGACGTTACGAAGGATTTTTCAACAACACTTATGACAAAACTATTAGTTTATTTACAAAGTAATGTTAGATTTCAAATAGTATCTTTTAATGATCAGCTTGTATGGATGTGTTACAAGCCTTGCCACTTAGCATGACCATACGTTTAACTTGTACCAGAATGGTACTCTGGAGCTGCCACCGTGACAACTCGAATACAGGGTTTGGGTAGATATAGATACATAGCACATAGGACCTTACTGTATTTACCCTTCCTCCTCATGTTACCTATTTCACTGAATCCCTCCTTTGCACAGCTTGATTTCGATAGTAATCATAGGATTGATGTTATCTTCCAAGAGATGCTGAATAGTTTGTCAAGTGCCAAGTTCTGATTAGTAAACACTATGGAGTTAAGGATTTGATTGTGATTTTTAATTAGAAAGAGTGGTTAACTTAATTTATTGCCACTAGTTTCTTTGATGACAAGAACCGTTGAAGTAGCAAAAACTTACTTCTTTTTTCTGTACAGATGCTTAGGAATGGGGCATGGGAACAGTGCATGTCGACTTTGGAGCCCCCGGTGAAGGATAAATTGTCGAAATATCAAGTTTGACTCTGTACTATCTAAGGGCATTGTGTTAATGGTAGCTGCTCTCTCCAGTATGTGCTACATCAGAGCTGTATTTCTGTGTGGGCATTGTTTGCATTGCATTTTTGGATGAAATTGTGGATATCCATAATTTGCTTTTAGCTAAAGCTAAGGTGTGTTTCTTTGGAGTTCAGCTAGTAAAGAGAAATGAGTGGTCAAGTTCTTAGTCCGAGGCCCAACAAAACTTTCAAAACTCTCCAAAATCTGTGGAAAGACTGCCGTTGTAACGTTGTTGAAGCAATGTTTAAATCTAGAAACTGAAGAGGCTGAGTTGGAGTTTGGGGAAGATGAGGTCCGGTGTTCTGGCTGTTTTAATGCCTTCAGGGACAGTTCTCAACACCTTGTCTGCAGTGTATTCGTAAAATGTTACATTTTGTTCACCTTCAAATTCATTATCATTATAGGTCATTGTTTTTCTTATACCTTGTCAGTGGATCCATTGTATGTAATTTCCCACTGATTGTAACGGTTTTTTTTTTTTTTTTTTTTCTAGAGTGAATCCTATTGTTCAGTGTCCATTTTTTTTCTTTTTGAAGCATGTACTGCTATTTGTAAATGGAGCTATTTTTCTTCTATTTGACGCAGTAGCTTGCTGTGATTTGCTTCACCAACTTTTACTGAAATATAGTCTTGCATTCATAATTTGCTGAAGTTGTTTCTGTTTTGGGTTGTTACTCATTGAATGCATTTCAAGCAGTCTCTTATAGTGTTAGAGGCTCGATAATTTCCTGTTGAGTCCCGATTCAGAAATCATGGGCACTCGCTTTTTTTTTTTTTATGCACCAGGTGCTTAGCTGTAGGATCTTGACGCCGTCCATTCACGCAGGTAACAGTGTATAACAGCATGAAGGTCCTACACCAAAGTGCTTATCCGTAGGATCTTGATGCTAGCGGCGCAAAAATCCTACACGCTAAGCACTCGGTGCTAACAGGCATCACCTTGTTTTTGTAGCCTAGTTCTTGATTTTAATGAGAAACCGAGAGGTGGGTTTCAAGTATAGAAACTGAATACCAGAAATCTAAAGGTGGTCGTCGTCATCAAAGACACCAGGATCCCACTTATCACTGAAAATACTGCAGTGATGAGAAGGTTTTACAATAGTTTTATTACATTGTTTCTTGATCTGCCATATTAGTTGTCAAATTCCTTGAAGCTTTCGGTTTAGAAGTTGAAGAAGAATAGAAAGAAGAAGACCGTTTTAACGTTAGGGATTTAAATTTTCATCCCTGAGGAGTTTCAATGTTAAGCTTTTGCCAGTTGGTCTAACAGTCGTTATTCAGAAAGGGCGCTCACTTTTTTTATTGACGCCATCCACTCATATAGTTAAAGGCGCCAAGATCCTTGGCAGCTCACAACAACAGTGATCCCCTTGGTCTTTTGACTCATTTCTCCTCCTAAATTCGCCGTCTAGTTCCACGTGTTCTTTATGTTGAATTTGTATCAAAGAAGAGCAGGCATTAAAGTGGCCCATGATGAGACGACCCAATGGGTGATCTTGATCTACATAATGAAATCATCCACAGGAAAAATTAAACCCTTGGATTATCTCCATGGTGGGTCAAACATGTAAAAACAGAGTTTAAGAATAACAGCTTCAACAACCTGTATTGAAAAGAGAGATCTCATGGTAACCAGCAGTGAGAGAGGTACCTGTAACTGATGAATTCTCAAAAAGGAAAAAATGGTTCATAATACAATGTTAATCAAGTGACTACCTGTCTTCAAACTCAAGAACACTGCAAAAATACTACAAGCACATACGCTATGGATGTAGTTTGAAATTGTGATTTCTAACAATTACATATCGAAACAAAATTGCCATAATGTAAATTCACGAGATACCAAAGATTGTGCATGGAGAGATTTTCTCCTCTGGTTTACAGATGCAGAGATAGTTTACCTCCTTCCTACAAAGGACGCGCAGCAAATCCTCTATCCACCATCTTCTCTACAAGCTCCTCATGCTTCTTTATCTGCCCTGCCTTCCTCAATTGCTGCAAAACCATCTCATAAACCGGCGACGTTGGTTTCAAGCTTTTCTCCTCAATCATCTCTGTGAAAAACTTATAAGCCATATTCCAATGCCCAATCCCACAAAACAGTGAAATCAATACCCTGTAAGTATTCACATTTGGCTCAACCTCATTCTCATCCATTTCCTTCTTCAGCTTAAGAACCATATCAGCTGATTTTGAATCAGCAAACATCCTCATCAACACATTGTAAGTTACTGTATTGGGTTTACAATTCAATTCCTTCATTCTACCATACATTCTATTAGCTCCATTAACATCTTTCAACTTCATAATACACCTAAAAATCAGATTAAAAGTGGATGCATTTGGGCTACAATCCTTCTTCACCATCTGATTTAAAACCTTAATTGCTTCATCAAGATTGTCATCTCTGCAATGAGTTTCAATAAGGAAATTATAAGTGATAGTATCAGCAGGACATGAAAGTCGTTTCATTTGGTTATAAACCTGCAAAACTTTCTCTGTTCGCCCGGCTTTAACATGAACTCGCATCAGATTATTAAAAGTAATCGAATTTGGAGCACAACCCACATCAATCATCTCCGAAAATACATCGTGGGCACGAGTAATTTGCCCACATCTACATAAAGCATCAATCACTATACTGTAAGTATAAACATTTGGTTGGGTTCCTGACTCTTTCATTTCAGCAAACACCTTCTCTGCTTCTGAGATATTACCAGCTCTGCACCACCCATGAACTAAGCTTGTGTAAATCACCACATCAGGTTCGAATTTTTCCTTCAACATATCAAAGAAAGCTTGAGCTTCAGCTGCTCTTCGTTTCTTACAGAGAATACTAATCACAACAGAGAACGCAAATTTATCAGGTTTGCATCCATAATCTTCCATTCGATTAAACGTATGAACAGCTTCAGCAGCCAATCCTGCACGAACATAACGTCTAACCAAAATCGAGAAAGTCGCGATAGAAATTTCCACGTTACGGGTTTTCATCAAATCGATTAAATGCCAAGCGAGATTGAAATGACGAAGCTTTCCCGCTAGATCGATCATTTCGTTATAAGGTTCAGGGTTTTGTTCAAATTCAGGGCGGTTGATAGCCCAGTTGAAAAAAGTTAGGGTTTGGAGGAAAGGAATGCCGTGACGAACGCCACCACATTTTTCGATCACTTGTCGGACAACAGCAGGGGAGATGGAATGGTCGGTGGACACTTGGGAGAAGTCGAAATTGAGATTGGGGATGGTGAAGTTAGGGTTTGGAGGGGATGGGTTAGGGTCAGGATTAGGGTTTTTGCGGTGGTGGTCTTTGATTAGGGCATGAAATTTGTCTGCAAGTAGGGTTTCAGTTGGAGAGATTTCGATGGTACTCTTAGTATTGTCATTCTCAGTTTCATCTTCTTGAAAATCAATATCTGGAGCTGAAGAAAAATAGTAGGGCTTGAAGCTGAGCTTAGAGAGAGGAGAGAGAAACTGTTGAGACACGACTATCCGTAGCTTCGATTTGATTAAGGCCATGGCGTCTCTGTAAAACTAACGAAGCTCAACAGTACTATTAAGCAGAATCGTTGATTATATACGATACTAGTCTGGTATACCCTAATTACGACGTGAGTTGGCCCCAACGGAGTCCATTCTCTTTGGGGCTAATCTGAGTCTTTTAAGGCGCCCCCATAGGAATAAGAAAAAGACACAAGAAATACCGACCAGCAAAACATTAGATAGAAAAATGCTAAACTTACTGCATAGTAATCCCGCCGTTCTCAAATAATCTCATACCCTTTTGTAATTTGCGTCATTCCTAAATTAACGCAAATACCCTTTTAAATGGCATTTGCAGTAAGGTTTGCAGTACACTTTTGCAGTAATTGTAGCATCACCGCTAGGGGTGAAAGTTGGGCGGGTTGAACCCGACCAACCCGATATTGGGTTGGGCTCGATCAGAAATTCTTGGGCATAGATTCGGGTTCGGTCAGATAAAGCGTCCATCCGAGAATTTTTTGGACGGGTTTGGTCAGAGGGCTCGGGCAACCCAACCCAACCCGAGCCCGATAGTTAACATGCATAAAATTATTTATTCTTAGCGTATCTTAATAAATTTGGTTCTATATATAGGACTAAATTAATTCTCGTTGTCATTTTATAATGGTCTTCTACTCTCCTATTTTTTTCTATATTCTTCATTACTAATGTGAGACTAAATATATGAACCATAATGACTTATTAGAAACATCTTAACTTTTATATGATGTTCATGAACTATCTTTTTTCTTTTAAGAGGAAAAAAAATTTATTTTAACTTACAATTATAAAATACTAAGCCATATTATGATTATTTTTCATACAACCCGAAATAACCCGATGTAACCCGCTTGGGTTGGGTTGGGTTGAGAAATTTTCCGCCTGATGTTGGGTTGGACTGGGTTGAGTTGAGATTTCGGAACTTTGGGTTGGGCTTGGTCAAAGCACCAACCCAACCTAACCCAACCCGTCTGACTTTAATCCCTAATCACCGCATTAGATATGATAAATTTTTTTTGATTTTTTGACCTTTTCTGTGAAATGGTGACGATATGATTATGATTTAGGAACCAATTCATAAATAACAACACCATGATTATCAATTTTATCTCTTCAAACACAATTTTTTCAAGTTGCATTTGTTGTTTTCTTTTGTTTTAAAGCATGGTTCACAATTGGCTTTGCATTGCCGTTTTAAACTTATTTTTTGAGTTGTACGTCGCCAATTACATTCTCATTATAAATTGACTAGTACCTATTGTACCCAAAATCGAGTCAAAATTTTTGTAATGGTGCCCATTTTTTGGGCTTTAATCCAAATGAAGAGATTCAATCTCTAGTGGGTATTTGTTAGGGGCTATCCACTTCAAATAATTATACTACACTAAAAAAAATATACTCCACTACCAACCCCAACACCACCTCTACCGCCCACGCGAGAGAGAGAAGAGAGAGAAGGAGATCGAGAGAGATATAACATAGAGATAAGAGATTTGGAAAGAATGAAAAATCGACTATGATTTGTTGAGGACTCATAAAAATCAACTATTGGTGGTCGAATTCGTCCGGATTTTTTTTGGGACAATTAGTGATATACCCCTAAAAAAATAAGTCGTTTTTCAATATGCCCTCAAATTAATTGAAATTAGAGATATACCCTCAAATTAACAGTTTTCATTAAAACACACGTTATCTAATCATGTGCTCAACAAGTGATGGATTTTTTTACCAAAATACCCTCACGTGTTGCACACGTGAACATCATAAAGTCTATATTTTCAAAATGCCTAGACTACCCTTGGGTCCCTTCTATTGGCCTCATCTTATCATATCAATCGGACGATCATGACATAAAGTCTAGATCCAACGGCTAAGAAATAAGAAGGCCATGTTCGACCTTGGAAGGTCGTTTATGGCGGATTGAGGGAGGGGAGGGAGAGTTGGAGAGAAATGAGATCGAGAGAGAGAGAGTGAAGGAAAGAGAGACTGGAGATTTAGAGAGAAGACGAACAGGGATGGAATAAGAAAGAGAAAGGGGAAGAAAAAGCACGCCCACCTCGTATCCTCTGCAAATCCATATAAAATGACGATGATGCTGATAATGCTACAGAAGCAATGGTTCTGATCAGCAGCTTCGCCGCCGCCGGTCAGATCAGACGCCATCAACAATTACTGCTCACTCTTTCTCTCTCTAAAAACTTTCTCTCGCTCCCTAAAGCTTTCTCTGTCGTTCTCTCTCTAAAACTCTCCTGGAGAACTGTTTGGTTTTGTACAACAACAAAGGAATGATGAAGGAAAGAACTAATTCTCCCCCTCTCTCTGCTTTACCCTATATGTAAACCGTTAATTCTCTTTTTGTTCTTGCTCAAATTCTTTAGATCTTGGGTTCTTCTTAGTTACCTGATTAGGATATCGTATCATTTGCTGGCTAAACTGAATTTTTGTGATTTTTATTGATTGATTTACTTAAAAGAATTTAGATGCTGCCTATATATGAAATTACAAATCTCTATGTTTATTCGCATATTAGTTGAACATGAATTGAGAGATGATGAACACCAGAAAAGATTTAGAAAATTAACCACTCAATTATCCCTTCAACTCGCCCAATCCCAATATACAAGAATTAGTATCTACAGTCTTTAATTAGACACTTATATCTGTCTTTTAAGTAACTAATGACTTAAAATTGATGATCTTAAACTGTTTGGGGGGCATTCATCCATTTGATTTTGGGGGTTTTCATTTCTCTGCAACTCTCCCTCCTCTTCCCTAGTCGCCATTAATGACCAAAGTCGAACATGTCTTTCTTATTTTTTGATCGTTGGATTGAGACTTTATGTCACGATCGTCGGATTGATATGATAAAATGAGGCTTGGTAAAAGGAACCCAAGGGTAGTCTAGACATTTTAAAAATATGAACTTTATGATGTTCACGTGTGCAACACGTGAGGGTATTTTGGTAAAAGAATCCATCACGTGTTGCACACGTGGTCAGATAACGAACGTTTTAACCGTGGTATATCTCTAATTTCGATTAATTTGAGGGTATATCGCAAAATGACTTATTTTTGGGGGGTATAACGCTAATTGTCCCTTTTTTTTCTTCTAGAAATAGAGTTTTGTTGGTTTGTTGTTTTTAGAGAGAGAAATTTGAGAGTGCTCGTTGGTGGTGGGGTGGGGTGGGGTGTAGTTTATTTTTTGTAGGGTATAAAAAATAGGAACCCCCTTAGTAAAATAAATCTCCCACTAACCAAATTAGGTATTTTGGGTGTGCCCTCTAACAGAGCATCTCCAATCTAATTTGGCTTCCCTAATATAGTTATCAACCCCCTTCACTTTTTCACTGCAAAGGGATAATTTTGATTAAATTATCGCACTCCCAACGTCACAGAAAGGAATTTTCAGTTGAGTTTTTTAAGATTTTGAGCAATGCAAAATTCATGACTCTGCTAAGTTTATCCATTATTTTCTTTTTAACCAAAATCGATCCTAATTACCCTAAAAATTGAAACAATCTTCAGTATTCAAAAAAAAAAAAAAACCCTAAAAACATTCCAAATCTCTCTCTCTCTCTCTCTCTCTCTCTTCTCCCTCTGTTTCTAATGGTAATTACAGAATCAGAAATGGATCTCTTGCCTAATTCTGAGATTTCCAGCTCACTTATAATCACCAACAACGACGAACTAAAACCGTTATCAAATGGTGAAGTCCAGTTCTCAAAACATTTTCCATCAATAACATACACAAGCTTGAGAGATATGTTACCCCCTCCGTTATCAACCGGTCAAAGTTTTCATGAGATTCCAATAAAAAATCGATTAGTTAAACAGGCGGCTTGGGCGTACTTGCAACCGATGTCAAATTCCCCAGAATCCGACGAGCATGATAGATGTTTGGGTAATTGTGTAGAGAATCAGATTAATGGATGCTTTGTGTTCATCAAGGAGAATGTTCTACGCGCCTTTCGTGGTCTTTTCAGAGGGATTTTCCGCCAAGTTCATGATAATGATGATGATCAACAACAACAACAAGAAACGGTGATCGATTAGACTTTTTCTTTTGGGTTTAGGGTTTGACCAGTAGATATCTTTTAGGATTTTTGTGAAGATGACTTTCATTTTTTCCATTTTTTACGTCTCTATAAATATTTATTTTTATTTTTTTTGGAAAAAATATTTGCTCTTACTTTTAAATGACACGTATCGTATATGATGTTGTCAATTTTGAAATGTCAATATGAAATAAAATTACGTGGCAATCTGATAAGTCTTTTGACCTCATAGTATTGATTCTGAGATTCACTTGCAAATGAGCAAATCACGAGCATGATTTGGTGTTATCCCTTGTGCGGGAAAACAAACGGTCGTACCTCTCTCTCGTTGAAAACGTGTTTTTTTTTTACCCCAGTTAAAGGGGTTCCTTAGCTAGGATGGGGCTAGCCTGGTTAACAAGCACTCCAAAATGTTACAAATTTATTGACCACCAAGCCAATACCACCACCATGTCACCGTTCGTCACATCACCACCACACCTCACCGCCACCACTTCCATCTCAATACAAAAGACTTCAACGCCACCAACTTGAGCTTAAGGTCTAAAGTCTGAGCGTCCCTCGAATTAAATTAGGAGCCTACAAAAAGGATGAAGGCCGTGTGCAAATAATTTAAGAGCTAACTTCTTTGATCTTAAATAAGTTCTTGAATCATTTTCATATAGATTTTATAAGCTGGTGCAAATAGGTTGCAAAAATGTGCAACAAATCTAACTTAAGGAATAAGCCAAGCTTAATATCAACAAAGACCTCATCTAACATTCACTTTACATCAGATTGCTCACTTGGTACATCTTCATTAAATTGCTGAAAAACTTACATTCATTGGATTGGGATTGAAACTAGAATAGGAATCCAATTTGATAAAGATGTTGTTAAGATCAGGCTTTGGATCCTATCCCTTCTAGTTCTGGGTCAATATCCCTAGATGATATAGATTCTCTCTTAGATTTTATTCGAATTGATAGATCCAAATTCAAATTAAACCCAACAAATAACAAACCAATGAGGTCTTGGATTGATGGTGTTGTTTCCTGCGTTAGTGTTGGTAGTGCCGGCTGTTAATTGACGACCTTTCTTAGAGATATGTGTAATGCAATTTATGTGCTTGTCATATGCTTCTTAGAGCATCCACAGTCATATAAGCTAAAAAGGTGTTTTAGCTTTCTCTTATTTAGCCTACAAGACCGAGTTACACAGTGATAGGCTAAAAAGGTGTTTTAGCTTTCTCTTATTTAGCCTACAAGACCGAGTTACACAGTGATAGGTTTTTAAAAAAGTTTGAGAAATTATTTAAAAACTGGTTAAAAGGATATAACCGTCATTTTTTAAAAAAAAATAAAAATTAAAAACACCAGACGTAGTGGAAGCACTACGTCTGATGCCAGGCGTGGTCCTGGGTTTTTAATTTTTTTTTATAAAATACGGTAAAAAATATCCGTTGGAGTGAATGGACGGTCAAGATTGTATGTGAGAAAGAATGATGGTTGGGATTGAAACTGATTTAAAAAAAAAAAAAAAAAAAAAAAACAAAAAAAAAAAAAAAATTATGGGGCGTGGGGTTTGCACCACGCCCAGTATTGGGCGTGGTGCTACCACCACGCCTGCATGGGGCGTGGAGATAGCCCCACGCCCCATGCAAATTTTTTTAAAAAAAAAAAAAAAAACAATGAGACGTGGTCTTACCTCTTCGCTCCATGGGACGTAGTTTCTGCTCCACGCCCCGTAAATCTTTCTCCAGACTCATTTCCAAAAAGCTAATTTTAGCCTATCTGGGACTCTCCTAGGGGGAAATTCTTATTTTCCCCTACCCACTACTCAACTCAAATAAGGTAAAAAGGTATTTTACCATACCACTGTGGATGCTCTTATAGTGTATCTAAGTTTTATTGTAACTTAGACATTAGTTCCTTGAGCGCTCGAGCCCATCAAAAGTTATGTTCAGCTGTTTGTCACCTACGATATATACGTGCAGAGAGGGTACCAACTCAGAGCCAAATAGAAGCAAATAACAAGAAAAGAACATAACAGAAAAATAATCAAAGCAGGGGAATTGAGAGAAAGAAGATGGAAAAATGGAGAAAACTACTCGAAATCTCTGTAAATCCCATCAGAAGAAATGGGGTTTTTGTAGTTCTTAATCAAAGGTTTTTACACGAAGGTCCAGATACAGTAGAGGAGCTTTTGGATAGGCACGTAGTGAAGAAGAAAGAGAAAATCTACGACAGCGACGAAGACGAACTCTCGTTGCGTCGGCGTCTAACCAGCACCCGCCGAGAGGCTCTAAGCCTCTACCGAGACATTCTTAGAGCCACCAGATTCTTTGTCTGGCCTGACGCTCGCGGCGTCTTGTGGAGAGATGTCCTTCGAGATAACGCTCGAAGAGAATTCGAAGAAGCCCGTTTTGAAAAGGATCCGGAGATTATAACTAGGTTGCTTATTGGTGGTAGAGACGCTGTCCAATCTGCCCTTGATAAGCTTGTTGAGAGACAGAAACAACAAATGATGACGCCGGAGGATCAGAGGAATCGAGATCATCATCATTGATAACCCTAAAATTTGGGTTTCGATTCAACTATCTGGAGAGAGGTAATGTTGTTTTCAGATCCTTGTAATCTGTTTGTTTTATATCTTAATTCAAGAAATTAGGGTTTCATCACATATGAATTGAATTCATTTCTTTCTTGTGAGATTTGTATACTGTTGTTTGTTGTTGTTTGTTGTTCTGATAATTTCTTTTTGTGTGGAGAATTTTGTCATCTATAATTTTGTTTTGGAAGTTGCAAACAGTAGAAAATATATAATTCCTGATTTTCTCTAAGAACACTGACGTATTAGATTATGCAGGTCAATTATTATTATTATTTTTTAATTAGTAATTTTAATTCAGATTTCTCTGATTGAATGTTAAAAAAAAAAAAGTGCTCAAACTCTTGTGGATTTCTCACCCCATTTTGTTCCATGGGTTTTTAATTTGTTCCTTGAGGATTTTTTATTCTGGTGTTTAGATAATTAGATCTTTGGCAATTTTTAGGTTGCATAGGAGTAAAACTGAAGGGAAAAAGTAGGATGACATTGTTGTTTCCTTGGAGGAAGAAGGGTTTGAGCAGATTATATCCTTTGAATTTGGGTATTCAAGAATCCCCAAGTTGTCGCTTCTCATACTACATGAATTTGATAAGGAGGGATGTTGAAACTAGTTGAATTTTATAAGGAAAATGATGTTCACTCATAAATGATGGAATCTGATAATTGTTTCACAATTTAGATCCAGTGCCATGTGGATGCACTTTATGGGGAAGTGGGTGGTTGCTGTGAAGAAACTGAAGCAAACCTAGTTCGACATACTTTTGTTTGAAGAACCTGAGTAAGAAAGACACTTGAATAACATAAAGGAACAGCAAGGAACACAAACTAGAATTTGAAGCTGTGATTATTTCTCTTGAATTCTTGAAAGGGGCTCGGCCGCTAGAAGATCAGCTTGACATGGGATTTATCGTTATTTCATCTATTTGGAGAAAGAAAACACCAAGCTAATCATGACCTCAGTTCAAGTCCCACCTATCTAGTCAGTTTTCTCACTATACTAGTAAAGGCCCTAAAGGGTATAGAGACTTTGCATCAAGCATTATCTTCTTTTTGCAGCAGTAGAAATTGGGCTTCATTGTTTAGTAAAAGTGAGATTTTGTAGTTTCAGCTCGTACCCAGATTTCTCTGAAGCTGTGGAATAAGCATAAAGTGATCCAGTTCTCAAACTGGGCACTTTGATCCAATTCTCAGTTTCCGACTAATTGAGGTCAGACCTCAGTGAACCATTTCCCATACTTCCTCGGAGAAGGACGATCAAACAATTCCCAAAAATGCGATGTGGTGAATGGCTACTGTTAAGGGTTGGCGTGGAGATTTTATATAGCGGAGGGACTTAACAATATGAAACCAAGACTATTTTGTGCTTGACGCTTGTTATGCTTGAAGCTAGTAGTCATTTCGTCCAATTGGGATATTTGTTGATTTCTTCACCTTTTCTATATCTCATCTCTACCCTGCATGTGTTGTGGTCAACAATGGATGGAGAACCAAAGGTGAAAAACAGTCAAGAACAGATATTTCTTTCCTGATGAAAATGTTATAACAGTTCTAATAAATTTCTGTTGGTCTTCTTTTTTCTTGATGTGCTTTTGCTTGTGTTTTTTAACACCTGCTGCTTACTGGTATGATCATGGACAACCTCGTAATTATATTACAAATAGTAAAACGGACGCCCAATTTATGTGGCATGGTCAGTCCTGCTGCCACATAAGTTGGAAATCCCCTCACAACACTTTTGTGAGGGGAAAAGTGGTGGGTCCTACCTGCCGGTCAAAAAATCATTATTCTTTATATATAGAAGATATAGTTTATGACAAACTTTAATTTCAGAGGAGATTGATCTCTAGATCCCCTTCTTGATAATGCACTTCGACTTCAAGCCTCTCATATGATATTTCGCTCAGAAGGAAATCCAAGTGCATGACAGTAGATAACCTTGAAACTTGTGTGATGATATTATCGGACGGCAATGCACTTGGGGGTGCATGTGGCACTGGCGCCTATCCCCATCAAATAAATGCTCTCTCGAGACCTACTAAATTTTTTTTTTTAGCAGAGACCTACTAATCTAACCTAACGTTCAAATTCACAAGCACCTGTTCAGTTGGTTGTTGCAATGTTGTTGTTTTAAATTCTGTGAACGACAATAACAAAAGATACTATTGCTTGCTGAGCGGTCTACACTCACTTGTGAATTTCTTCCATTAAACTTATCTACTGAGAGAAGGAGAAATGTGGGTCTTATATTATTAACTTTATATTTTCTATAAATTTAATGAGAACGGATCAGAGTACATCGTTAAATGTACTGTCCCGTTACAGTTGCTCATAACCATACGATCTTCAAAAATTAATGGCAAAGATTAATGATGATGTGGCACTAATTTTAGAGCTTGAGCCAAGCCGAGCCTAGAGACTTTTATTGCTCTTTTTTAGAAAAAGAAGGTTGTCGCCGACACATCACGTTGCTTTGTTCCCCACTTTCCCATACACTTTGTTTTTTGTTTTTCCTAAAAACTATCTCTCACCCCATCCCTTTTAGAAGAAGCGGAAGATGAAGAAGGGCATAGACGAAGACGAAGAAGAAGGGCAGCAGAAGACGAAGGGGAACTAATGTCCGATATGCAAACCCTCTTAAAACTTCAAAATAGAATTCTACACTTTTGCTTTAGATGATTCACTCTCAACTCGTCCAGATCTGAGACCAGATCGTCGTCCTTCCTCACCAAAACAACAAAAAATAAAAGAATTGAAGAACAAAACCAGCGATGGCTTCCCAGAACCAGATCGCCGTCCAAATGGGGTTTCATATTGATCGTTCTTGAATTTTTTTTCTTCAAGTATCTGTAAACTTTGTGAGAAGTCTTACTCACTAGGAGGGAGATGTCAATCCTCTATTCTTCTACAACTGCATTGGACTTTCTTTACCAAGTCTTGAATTTTTGTAATTTTTTTTTTGTGAAATTGTTCTTTATACTGAACATTAAAGACATCCCAAGTCCATGTAGTGTATACCTTGAGGGCAGAACTTATGAAGAAATTTTTTTTGATCAGTAGAATTTATGAAGAAATTGTTTTGTTCATTCTGTTGGAAAAATAAAATGTATTTGCTCTGACTTTTGATGCTTTAATTTGTTGGTGCAAATGTAACTTTTATCAAATGTTAGATTGGCTTCTTTTTTAGATATCCTCTCTCAATTGAACCTTACTCGAATTAATTCAGATATAAGACCTGTATATACAATGGTAAAGGTTTTGACTTTTTCAAAACAGAGGTGAGAAGAAACCCACAAATTGTAGATTTCCATACAAAAAAATCTCAAGGCTATTTTGATAATAACCCAAAGATCAATCTATAAACCCACCAAAACCATCAAGTTCATCTTCACCCCATATTTTTAAACCTAACTTGAAACCCTAAACGTACCTATTTTGAAATCCAATACCTCAGCAAAAGGGAAAGAATTGAAGTATTTGATGATGAATCTTTTTTTTTTTTCTAAAAAATCTCCTAGATTTGTACATACGAGCTCCGTCGACCACCATCTCCAACGTGCTTTATAGTTCACCGTATCTCCGAAGGCGGTGCAGACAGAGACGATGAAGAAGGTAGCTGAGATTTAGGTGAAAATTGAATTTTTCTCACATTTGTGTTTCTGTTTTGTTAAAGCTAGAGTTCTTTTGATTGAACTGATTTACTTCTCATAATTCATTCGTCTTCGTCTTGAGTTGAAAGGAGTGAATTTTTTTTTTAAGAAACATGAAAAAATATTTAAGGAGGAAAATGGATGAGGTGAGAGAAAGTTTTTAGAAAAAAAATGTATGAGAAAGTGGGGATTAAAGTACCTGACAGCTTTTCTAAAAAAAGAGCAATAAAAGTCTCTTGCTCCGCTCAGGCTCGGCTCAGGCTCTAAAGTTAGTGCCATGTCATCATTAATCTTTGCCATTAATCTTTGAAGATCGTGCGGTTATGAGCAACCGGGACAGTACATTTAACGATGTACATTGATCCGTTCTCAAATTTAATTGGTTCTACATCATGGAACAAATTTAGTGGATGAGACTTAGAGATGACTAAGTGTTCTGAATGAATGTATAGTTTTCTTTTATCTTGAACACAATTAATGATATTACAACAATTGCTTAAATAATTTATTTGATAGTGTTGTTGGTAACAAGGATAACATGCATCCATATTTATCCATGACATTCAGTACAGGAAAATTAAGATCAACGATATTATATGGCTAGGGTTTACTCAAACTCATCAACAACCAAAGGCCACCTTTTACAACAATAATAATAATAAACACACAAAATCTGCAAAGCAAAATTCGACTTTTCTGGAATACATCATATCATGTATTTAATAAAAATAAACATTAATATCTAGAAAACCCCAAATGAAGTAGGTAGATGAGGAGGTTGAGGGGGTTTATAACAGAAGAAATTAGGTATATAACTGGAGGTGGTTTTCTTGGGTTTCTCCATGGATTCCAGAGCTGGTTGGTTGAGATATGCGTATTTACTCTTTGTCCACCTACAAAAACCAAAACCCAAAATTGCTTTACAATCACCCCCTAGAGATCCCCAAAAAATAAAAATAAGACAATAAAAGAAAGAAAATTAAAGACCAGGAAAAAATTGTTTTAACTATGTCAACCATCTATTAATTCCACAATTCATGCACTAACCATGATAATATATCCCAATTTTGGACCACTACTATTACTGTTCATTTTGGACCAAATTTAATTTACAAAATTTTGGAATCAAAATTTTCATACAAATTAAGTCTTGAAATTTTTTCGAAACAATTAGGCAGCAGCCGGGTCGTTCATCTCTACATAGAAAAATCTGATTTTTTGTATGACGTTCTGAAATTCTATTGCTGAAAGATTTGGTTTGTGTCAAAAAAATTTGGATGCCCATGTCTATATATAATTGTTGGGGATGCTAAGATACATACCATTTCTGAATGGTTTTATATTTTTCTCGAGACAAAAAGGATCGATTCACCCTATCACGGGTTAATTTGGGTGGATAGAACCAAGTTTAGACCCATATATATATAGCATATAAGTGACTAAAACAGTTCCAGGGTTGCGTCATCGGACCCAGGATGCATGGACTCAGACCGGAATTTAAGTCATATTTTCGAAGAAATAATTATGAGTAATTTTTTTCTTTAAATATTGAGTGGAAAAGGAAAAAAGATGCATGTAGAGAAAAAAAAAATTTTAAAATCATTAATTAAAGGATTAATAATTAAATGCAAACCAACCAGTCCTTTATTCCGACGCGTATCTCGTTGGTGGTGGTGGTAGTGGTGTTGTTGTTGTTGCCATTGCTGTTCTCATCTTTCTTGTTCTTGTTGTCGTCGTCATTGCTCTTAATCTGTTCATCATCCTTCAACGACTCTTCAAATCTTCGGTAGTCTTCCTCCTATATATCAATGGCACGTACAGTTAATTATGATTATGATATATGCAGAAGATTAATTAATTCTTTTGAACCCTCCTTCATCTTGGGAGAATTACAAAGCTGATGGTTATGAACAACCCATTAATCTTCACTACTACTACTACTACTACTACTACAACAAATTATCCAGTATCATGATCAACTAATCATTAGATAAATTAACAACAGGAGATTGAAAGTAAGTTACGCATACGGTGAGATTGCGGGCTCTGATACGAGCAGCGGCCTTTAGAGCAGCGAGGAGATGATCTTCTTCCTCCATTTTCTTCCGCCTCCAGAACCCAGCTATCTCCTCCTTCGTTGCACTCCAAGTAGTTGATACTACTGGTCTTCGCCAATAATACTTCGGCAGTGGTGGCGGCGGTGGTGGTGGTGGAGGTGGTGGACTCATCCATTTTCTCTCCTTACCATTCATTTCCATCATCATGATTTGCTTCATCCTAGCTTCAAAACTAAGTTTCTCTCTTAATTTGTTGGGTCTCTGCTAGTGAACTTATTATTTAGTGCAAAATGAGAAGATAAGATCAAAACCAATAACAGTCTTTTATTCTTCTCTAGTATCATCCATGGACACTCTTGCTGGGCGCGTAGGCTGTAGCTACTAATCAGACCTAACGTTCAAACATAAGAGCACCCTCCTCTTGATCGGTTGGTTGTTCTTGGTGCACGTTCTTTGATTTGAATTCCCCATATATATATTTGCTGTTGTTTTAATTTGCTAGCTGAAGGGGGCAAAGATAGTATAGTGCCGTGGTTATTATATATAAGTTGCTACCTGTCTCTAAGATCCTGGTGTTGCACCTAACTCACCTCCTCATTTGATCCTAATCGTCCAGATTAAAAATCTATTCGTCGAATTAAACTTTAGGTCACTGATACATTGACGACACAAATTTTTACTAAATTAACCTAATAATTGTCGTTTTTATACAACTAGCAATACAAAATTGTTTGTCAATTATGTTGAGCTCAGAGTGCAATTATAAAGTAGTTTGTTGGTTTTATACAACAAATTTAATAAAAAATTATAAAGTAGTTTGTTGGTTTTATACAACCAATTTAATAAAAAATTATGAGCTTAAAATAATTGATTATGACCCTCATAATAGCCTTATAGTCAATTATGGAATTTTATTTGTGTGTTTGATAAAAATTCTAGAATTGTTTATCACATAATTAGAAATGGATTTCTGATTAAAAGTAGAAATAGAAAATACCTATTTAAATAAACAATAATCGATTTATTTTAGATTGTCGAGATTTGGGATCTATCGAGATCGAAAAGAAAAAAAAAAAAAAAATGACCTCTGCAACTCTCCTTCACTTTCTCTTTTCTCTCTTCTATTGAGATTGGAGTTCGAAGCTCCATTAATGGCTTCGTTTTAGAGTTTAGAGCTCGAATATCTCTCTTTCTCTACATCAATCTCTTTTCTTTATTTCACTCTCTCTCTCTCTATGATCTGTCTTACTTTCTCCCCCTTCCTTTCAGAGATAATATTGGAGCTTGGAGTCCATTAATGGCTTCCGTTCTAGAGCTCAGAACTAGCTCTTCAATTTCTCTCTTAACATCAATCTCTACACTTCTTCTCTTTCTATTAATCTCCATAAAATAGAGTTCCCTCTTCTCTCTCCTCTCTATGCATTTATTTTCCCAAAATTTAGGGTTAAGGTCTGATTTGGTAGTCTCTCTTCTCTCTGCTTTTCGACTTCAATTAGTTTTTTTAGAGTTATCTATTTTTTTTAAAACCTGTTTGTTTTAATTTCTTACAAAAATGAATTCAACTTAAATTATTTCTTGCATAATTAATTGTTGACATAAAAATAATTTTAAGATAAATTTTACCAAATGGGCTCTATGTTGATTAGTGAAAAATTGTGTTGATTTATCGGCCACCTAAACTTTTGCTTGTACTTCGAAAAATGTTAAAGGATAAAAGAGTCTTTTGGTTAATTTTTTCTATGGTTGTTGGGAGTCATAGGACTATAGGAGCTAATGTTATGTAATACCAACACCTTGTTTCAAAGCCCAAAGATTAAATTGGCTTGATTTACATAAACACCACTTCAACACACTCACTATGTTAAATACAACGCACATGTTCCTTGTGCTCGACTGCTCGAGAACGAAAAAAATAAGAAAAATTGAAGATCCAATTCTTAGAAAAGAGTAATGCTATAGAATCCAAAAAAATTGACTCAAGATATCATCCCCAACTGACATAGCAGTTGAAATGCAAAACACATTAAAAAACAGTGTCTTAAATAAGCTACTCCATTTCATCTGCGGGTCAGCTTCTTGGGTATTTGGATGGTGTAGCATTTTCAGTCAGAAAAATAACAAGGAGAGAAGGCGAAGAACTGGATGGACCTTGTCTGGGGTTGATCTGAGTTAGGCCTGATGGGGCTGTGCAGAACTCCAAAACCCATACTCAAGCTCATCCAGACAATCAGTGTATTTGTTGAACCTTTTTTTGGGCCTGTTTAAGTTTGCCCTTGGTTGGGCTCTATTTGATGGACAAGAAACCAGAGGCTCACAGGTGCCATTGCTTTCTGCAACCCTCATGAAAGAACCTAATCCTAGCTGTTCTGTTTCACAAATCCTGGTTGGGAAGCCATTAATCATCATGAACAAACTACAGTATGAAAGTTAAATCTGTACATTTACCCTAGATTTTAAAGAGAACAAGTCCAAATCCCAAGCCATTATAACTCCACGATACAAGCATATAAACAATGCAATAGCTATGAATGACTTCCCCTCTCACTAACCAACTATTTGAACTATGACCAATCTTCCCATCCTTTTTCATAAGCAATATATGTTGGAAATTAGTGCAACTTGCACGGTGGGGCCACATCAGAGGAGTGTTCCTTAAATGTAGGAGTTAGTTGTTTTTTAGTTTTACCAAGTCTGTTAGTGGGTTCAAATAATGGGTTTATTTTGTGTAATGGGGTTACTGTTAGCAAAATTGTAGGGAGATCATGAGTAGTGATTGTGTGTAGTGGAGTCATGTTGTAGTGGGAGATCATGAGTAGTGATTGTGTGTAGTGGAGTCATGTTGTAGTGGGTCAGTTATTTGTTTAAGTTGGTTGCTTATTTAAGCAGGTCAGTTCGTTGTTTTCCGTACTCTGTTTTTTCTGAATTTAATAGAGTTTCAATTTCAGAATTGTGTGTGCAAGAACTCTTCCATTGGTGTGTTAGTATTTTACATCAGAATTTAATTCATTTAATTTCTGTGAGATGGTATCAGAGCCTCGTTGGAAGGAGTGATTTTTTCTTGACTATAAAGTTTGAGTTGTGAGTACAACCTGTTCGAGGAAAGTCCAGTTCATAAGTTCTTGCTTGTTACGACTTACAATGGATCTTAATGGTGGTGCTGGAAATGGGTCTACACAATTCAGTGTGGAGAAGCTTATGTCTTCGAACTACAAATATTGGAAGGTGTGTATGGAAGCATATCTCCAAGGTCAAAATCTATGGGATCTTGTTTCAGGTGCAGATTCGGTAATTCCCGACGACACTCCGGAAAATACCGATTCACGACGGAAGTGGAAGATTAAATGTGGGAAAGCTTAATTTGCTTTAAGGGCGTCAATCAGTAAAGACATGATTGATCATGTTCGTGACATTAATTCGCCAATGCAAATATGGGGGACACTTGAAAGATTATTTGCTAAAAAGAATACATCAAGGTTGCAGCTGATGGAGAATGAGCTTGCAATCATGACTCAAGGTGATATGTCAATATCACAATATTTCCTTAAAATGAAGAGTATTTGTGCATAAATTTCGAAGCTAGATGCAGATGAGCCGGTGAGTGAAGCTCGATTGCGGCGGAGTCTAATTCGAGGCTTAAGAAAGGAGTATATTCTGTTCATCACTTCTTTGCAAGGATGGATAAATCAGCCATCTATTATTGAATTAGAGAATCTACTCTCTAATCAAGAGGCCTTGGCTAGAATGACAAACAAGTCTATGTCTGAGGCTGAAGATGTTCTGTTTTCAAAAGGGCAAGGGAAGAAGTACAAAGGTAAAAATTCTGCAGCAAACACAAATTCAGAAAAGAATTCAAGTGATGGTTTCAAGGCCTTCAAATGCTATAGATGTGGCAAACCTGGCCACATCAAGCGGAACTGCCGTGTGAAGATGGTGGATGGGAATACAAGCACCGTTCGTGAGATGGCTGGTGGTCAGTCGAAGGAGTGGGAAAACTATTTTGCTTCCATGTTAATTGAGAATCAAGTTGATGTTGCTGCCCGTTCATGTTCAGTTGGAGACATAGTTGATGTTAATGCCTCAATTAACTATGAGAATGAGTGGATCATTGATTCCGGTTGTTCGCACCATTTAACTGGAAATGATTCACTATTCTTGAAATTTCATCAATATGATGGAGACCATGATGTGGTTACTGCAGACAATTCAGTTCATCCGGTGGAGAAAGAAGGAAGTGTGAATGTTCAAGTAAACAACTCGAAGGTTGGAGAGATCACTTTAGACAACGTATATCATGTTCCGGGTCTAAAGAAGAATCTGGTTACAGTGTCACAAATCACTGATTCTGGAAAGTATGTTCTTTTTGGACCATCTGACGTGAAGGTTCTTGATAATGTCAAGCATGTGACTGGTGATATTCTTTTCCAATGGGTAAAGAAAAAGTCTTTGTTTGTGATGTCAGCAAGTGAAACTTATGTGGAAAAGACAAGTCGGAATGACAATGCAGCAATTTGGCACGCAAGGTTAGGCCATGTTGGCTACAAACTGCTGAAAGAGATCTCTTCCAAGAAACTTATTGAAGGTGTCCCAATTCTGAAAGACATTCATCAAAATGTAATTTGCCAAGGTTGTCAATATGGCAAATCTCATCGTCTTCCATTTGAGAACTCGCAAAATCGGAGATCTGTGCCATTTGAACTGATCCATTCAGACGTGATAGGACCAACAAAAACAGAAAGTTATAGCGGTTTTCGCTATATGTTGGTGATGGTGGACGACTTTTCCAGGTACACATGGGTTTATTTTATGAAAGATAAAAGTGAGGTTCTTTCTCATTTTATTGAATTTCATAGAATGGTAGAAAAAGAGCATGGATTAGAAATTAAATGTTTGAGATCTGACAATGGAGGTGAGTACATGTCAGATGACTTCTTTGGGTTTTGTCATGAGCATGGCATTCAACGGCAAATGACCTGTCCAAATACCCCACAACAGAATGGGGTTGCAGAGAGAAAGTTAGCCCATCTTGCTGCAATGAGTTTGTGTTGGTTGCATGAGAAAAATCTTCCTCATGAGCTATGGGTAGAGGCAATGCGATGTGCCTGCCATGTGATCAATCGACTACCTCCATGGAATGGTGAGTACAAATCTCCTTTTGAATGTTTGTACAATGTAAAGCCAAATGCAAATTATTTCCGGGTATTTGGTTCTATTTGCTATGTTCATGTTCCTAAAAGCAATAGAACTAAATTAGACCCAAAAGCTAAGAAATGTATTTTTATTGGTTATGATACATTTCGAAAAGGATGGAGGTGTATGGATCCAGAGACAAACACATATATTACTTCTCGGGATGTGATATTTGATGAGATATCATCATATTACACAATCCCAAAATTCAGCACTAACAATCTTGAAGAAGGTGATGACTTAGTTGCAGATAAAGAAAACTTTGAAGGTGTGCAGCTGGTTCCTCAAGATGGTGCATCTTCCTCTACAAATGATGAGTCTAGAGGAAGGGGGAGTAATCATTCATCAACAGAAAATGGTGAAGAAGAAATGCTCAGAAGATCAACAAGGAAGAAGAAGCAACCTGGTTTCCTAAAAGACTATGAGGTCGACTTAAATCATTGTACAGTAGTTTCATGTTTCTTTGTTGGGTCATTAGACAATGAACCCTCATGTTATGATGAAGCAAAAGGGATTCCAGAATGGGAAAGAGCCATGCTTGAAGAAATTGAAGCCTTGCAGAAAAATGAGACATGGGAATTAGTGCCAAAGCCTGAAGGAATTGAACCAATGACATGTAAGTGGGTTTACAAATTAAAGAGAAAATCTGACGGATCAGTTGAGAAATACAAGGCTCGTTTAGTAGCTCGTGGTTTTACACAAGAGTATGGGTTGGATTATGAAGAAACATTCAGCCCAGTTGCAAAGATGGTTACTGTTAGAACCATAATCTCCTTGGCTGCTTGCAAAAGTTGGACATTATGGCAGCTCGATGTCCGTAATGCTTTTCTTTATGGAGAGATTGAACGAGATGTGTTCATGAACCAGCCACAAGGTTTTGTCTGCAAGGAGTTTCCAGATCAAGTGTGTCGACTTAAAAAGGCGTTATATGGACTCAAACAAGCCCCACGCGCTTGGTATGGTAAAATCGCTGAATATCTTATATTTTGTGGTTTTCAAGTTTCTGATTCAGATTCAAGCTTGTTTGTTAAAATGAGTTTGGGAATGCATGTGGTGGTTCTTTTGTATGTGGATGATATGATCATTACTGGAGATAATGTGGATGAAATTTCATCTCTACGTAATGACTTATCAATCCGTTTTGAAATGAAGAATCTTGGAGAGGTTGGATGTTTCCTTGGTTTAGAAGTTGAGAAGGCAAAAGATGGATATTTTCTTTCTCAAAAGAGATATGCTAAAAGCTTAGTGGAGCATTTCAGAATGGAGGAGGCAAAATCAGCAAGTACTCCGATGGAGCCTTATCTGAGATTGCAAAAAGATAAAGGTACTGAATTGAAGAATATGTTACAGTTCAGGCAACTTGTGGGTAGTCTAATTTATTTAACTATCACAAGACCAGATATTACCTACTCTGTAGGTGTTGTTTCTCAATTCATGGCAAGTCCAAGGGTTCCTCATTTAGATGCTGCAAAAAGGATTCTTCGATATGTGAAGAATACTCTTGATTGGGTTGATGTATAAAAGAAATGCTAAATTTGCTTTGAGTGGATTTACAGACGCAGAATGGGCTGGCGACATCAATGATCGAAGATCAACTACAGGTTACTGTTTTAGTGTTGGATCTGCTGCAATTTCATGGTGCAGTAAAAAGCAAACAAGTGTTGCTCTCTCTAGCACTGAAGCAGAGTATGTCGCTGCATCTATGGCGACTCAAGAGTGTGTTTGGCTGAAGCGAATGATTAATGATATCTACACCAAAGTTGATTATGTAGTAGATATTTATTGTGACAATGAAAGTGCAATCAAATTAGCATCAAATCCAGTATTTCACTCCCGTACTAAGCATATTGAAGTACATCATCACTTTGTTCGTGAAAAAGTACTTGATCAGGAAATAAAATTGGAGAAGGTGCGAACCGGAGATCAAGTGGCTGACGTTTTCACTAAGGCACTTGGAAGATCGAAGTTTGAAGTCTTTAGAGAAGCGTTGGGTTTGATGGATCGCAAGCTTGCACTAAGGGGGAGTGTTGGAAATTAGTGCAACTTGCACGGTGGGGCCACATCAGAGGAGTGTTCCTTAAATGTAGGAGTTAGTTGTTTTTTAGTTTTACCAAGTCTGTTAGTGGGTTCAAATAATGGGTTTATTTTGTGTAATGGGATTACTGTTAGCAAAATGTAGGGAGATCATGAGTAGTGATTGTGTGTAGTGGAGACATGTTGTAGTGGGTCAGTTATTTGTTTAAGTTGGTTGCTTATTTAAGCAGGTCAGTTCGTTGTTTTCTGTACTCTGTTTTTTCTGAATTTAATAGAGTTTCAATTTCAGAATTGTGTGTGCAAGAACTCTTCCATTGGTGTGTTAGTATTTTACATCAGAATTAATTCATTTAATTTCTGTGAGAATATATGCTATGAGCTATGAATCAGTAAATGATTTATCTCTGCACTCTAAGCTACCCAGTTCCTTTGGTTATTCAAAACTATTCCATTTTTCTTCATTCATGCACTATTTAATGCCTTTTAAATGACGCAAGTAATTAGCGTTTGGTATCCTACTTCTTTCCCCCCAGTTTGGATTGTCATCAATATTATCTCAATCTTCATTCTAACTACACCCTCAAACTAAGAACAGAGAATATGTAAGAAAAGAAAATGTTTCAATCAATAAACATAAGAAGAGATTCTAACATCGTAACCATCCTTTTGCTTGATTCAGATTTCAAGGATAATTATTTGTTCAGCCAATATCACCCAAACAGAGTCTGTTCCCCATGAAAAGCCAGTTTTAAATCTGTTAAACCTATTCTTCACAGTGAAAAACCATTCAAGGGTTTAAGACCTTGAAAAGAAATGTTGAAACAATCTTTATCTACAATTGCTCCATGCTGTTAATAGCCTAACACTAATGAAAGCTAAAGATCCACAACCAAATAATTGTTTTAGCTCAGAATTGGTAGCAAAGGTGGTGAACCCATGGCCACATTATCCCACATTGGTAACTAAGGTGGTGAACCCATGATTCCATGGTTATGTTGTAGCAATTCACCAGTTCAGTAACCCTCAAACCCAAACTGGCTTTGCAGACGGGTCTAATTAATTAACTAAACATCCACTGTACAGTGTAAATGAATCTAGGCTTTTAAATCAGTATATTTATTTACTTCTCAATTGATCAGATTTGCATGGTTCACTACTCACTGCAGTATCCATCAGAACCAAGGGCAGAATTCCCCAAGTTGGTCATTAGATTCTGCAAACAGTTTGGACTTTGAAGCCATCTCTTGCTAGAAGTCTCTGAAACTATAAGAATGAACTAAAAAAAACAAAACTTTAATACTAAAGATAAGTGATAACCCAATACTAATCCATTGGAGACCCACATCAAACACTTCTAATGAAAAGCAGAAATAAAAATAAAAATAAAAAACCAATAATCCATGATAACCTCTCAGAGACAAATCGTCAAATACATAATTCCCAACTCAAATTAAGGGTTCGTTTGGATAATTATACATCAATAGCAAATATACAGTACCTATAACATAGAAAAAAAGGAGGAATAATCATTCAGTGATAACCACAAAATCAATAACACACCAAAGGAAAAAAAAAAAACATACCCAGAAGAATTATCTATGTTTCTGATGTAATCTTGAGAGCTTTGGTCTTGAATCTATATCTGGGATCCCTAGGGATAACCTGGCTAGGTCCCATATGAAACTGCCCTGTACTGTTTGTAAGTGGAGGGCCATCATCATGAACATACCCAACTAGATGTCCACAGCTGTTGCACTTCATCTTGATTCTCTTCCTCTGAATTCCCCAGTAATTTATAGTTTCAAAGAAGGGTTTGATCTTGTCTTCTTTTTCGAACCTAAATTTGGTTTGATCGACCACACCGAAGGATAGGGTTCCCTTGTTTCCTGCCTCGAAGTAGAAATCAGAAGGGAAAAGATGGATTGTTTGCAAATTCAAGTTAGTTCCGCATTCCGCACAGCTGTAAATCGAAGCCATGGATGATGAGTTGCAGAGTTCTAATTAGCTAATTTGCCCTATTATATTTGATCCAAAGGGGAGGAGAGATTTCGAGGCCGCCGCCCCTAGACAGAAATCAAAGACACTTTTATTAGAACAGAATTCAGAGGTTTTAGATCATCCCAGGTCTGATGATTGAATGATGATTTAATAAGGTCGGTAACGTATACGCGTGATGTTATGGCATTTGTTTGGCATTTTTTATTTTGTTCCGGGTCAAAGTAAAACAATAGGTTAGACTCGAATAGCAAAATAAGCATTTGCATCCACTTTAATAGTATTGGTTGTGTTTGGATGTTGGGGATCAAGCGAATCAATGGGATTTTAGTTTTCTTTGGCCATTTGGCTGCCGGCGCAGCCCCAAATCCACGGATTCTAATTTCCTATGGAAACTAAAATTCTAGCAAATTGTGTAGATGGAGTTCGACCTCCCCTAAGATTTGCTTGGGAAATCGTTTCCCACAAAAAGGGTTGTGAAATATTACCTACAGATATTAGGTGAGACAAATTAATTACAAATCACAACAAGAAGTTTTAATCCTAACACCATCCAAATCTTATAAAATGTACACAATTGTAGGTCCAGAGAACTCCCAATTGATCATATTACACGTTATATGACATAGGGATGGCAATCGGCGTTCGGAGCATGGCTCCAATTTTTAAGGCCCAATTCAAACCCTATCCAAACCCAACTCTTCAGTCTATTGTCCTTCTCCATCCTTCTTCTCTCTTTCTTTGGGAAATTATATTAGCGAGCACTAAAAACTTAGTCGCAAGCTTAAGTCAAAAAGTAGAAAAGCATATATGGAATGCAAAAATAAAATGACTTATATAAGTAGAAATTTTTTTTTTTTATCTAAAGCAAATTTGTTTTGCTTTTAACTTGTGAGAAGTTATTTTTGCCTTGAGTTACTCATTAGGTTTGTCTTTTTTCTCTGTTAAACAATTAATGGTCTGTACTTGCCAAACAAACTTCTCATAACTTTTGACTTCTCAAAAGTAGAAATGCTTCTATGAGAAGCATAAGCACTTTGACTTATTGTAGCCAAACACTCTCTTAGACTTGCAACTTATTTAGGCATTGAACTCCACATGGAAGTAATCCAAAGATTGATTTTGATCTACATGATAAAGAGATCATCCGAAAAAATCCAACCATCCTCTTCACACAGCTTATCAACAAGTGTAAATAAAGTGTAAGTGAAGTAAGTGAGACACAAATTAACCTAAAGAAAATGAAGTGGAGGGCATTTACAAATCCAGGAAGGCAGGCAATAGCTTTGAATGGGGCTTCAGTCGCCAAACCTCAAAACCGGTGTGAAGCTGCATTAAAAAAACTTGACTGTAACCAAACACCCTCTTTTAACAAACAGGGCGACTAAGGGCATTTCAGTAAACTAACACTAACAGCAACAGGCTGTACACAGGGAACGTTCCTTCGGGCGGCTACTTTCTCTATAAATACCTATCAAGGGTTCAGTTTTCATTTTTCTGTTGGAGACTCTCTCTAGGTCTTCTTCTCCAAAGAGGAGAGATTACTCGACGAACAGATCAAAATCAGGGGAACTGTCTCTTTTCAACAACTCACAGAAAAAAAAAATATCAGAAAACTTAAATTAAATCATAACATAAACAAAAAAAAAAAAATTGGATTTTAAGCAAACCCTAATTTTTTCTGAGATCTCAATCGAATCGTCGCCATGGATATGCGATTCCCTTACTCTCCGGCTGAGGTCGCTAAAGTCCGAATGGTTCAGTTCGGTATCCTTAGCCCCGATGAAATCGTAATCTTCTATCCCCACTTCGATTTCTTAGTCTTTTTATTTTTTTTTCTTTTTAGGGTTTCTGTTTGATTCATGTTAAGTGTTTTGTGGTTGGTTTCTTTCTTTACAGAGACAAATGTCGGTCGTGCAGATCGAGCACAGTGAGACGACGGAGAGGGGAAAACCGAAGCCAGGGGGTTTGAGCGACCCTCGGCTTGGAACCATTGATAGAAAGATGAAGTGTGAAACTTGCACTGCTAACATGGCGGAGTGCCCTGGACATTTTGGGCATCTAGAGCTCGCCAAGCCCATGTTTCACATCGGGTTTATGAAGATTGTACTCAGTATAATGCGTTGCGTCTGCTTCAATTGCTCTAAAATTCTCGCGGATGAGGTGCATCATGAAAATGAGTTATTTTTATTTACTGCGACTTCTTAGTTGTTTCCACAAGGGACTGTTAAGGATGTTTATTTAATCTTACGAGTTGAAATGGAGATAAATTGTCTTCTGAGGTTACCTGTTTATCCCCTTTTGAAATAGACAATCTTTATTAGAATGGTAAAGGGTAGGTTGAAAGAGACAAAGGGTCGCAAAATTAAGTTTTTGTGATGCTGGTGTAGGGGTTTAGAAGCTGTTATTTGGCCTTTCAATATTTGACACAGAGCTGTTAAATCTGTAATTAGATGAGCATTCTGAAAGATTAACTATGCAACACATTTACCAATGTCCTACTGTAGAATAGTGGTTCTTATCCAAAATTTTTGGATTCATGACTAATGCTAAGACAATTCTCCTATAATATGCACTGCACTCTGGTCCTAATATAGAATATTTGTTTCTCATAAGACCTTCTCCGACATTGTTTAGACTGCATACGTCGTTAGAACCATTGTTGGAAACACCGAAACACAAGTAGCTCATGTAGGTCCTTACAGTAGTTGCTAGTTGCTACTCGCATGGCCACTTCAATTGTTGTCTGCTGCTGAAGATATCACGTTAGTTACTATTTATGTTAGACAAACATCAACTTGCCGATACCAGACATAGGAACACTCATTTGTCCATATTGTTAAACAAATAACTGAGTTATGCTTCTTCAAGAGCTTGCTGCTATTTTAACACCATATGCAGGTATTTGTATTTTCAGTTTGTTGCTTGTGGACTATAACATGTTGCACTCTTTAATTTATAATGATTTCGTGCAGGAGGACCATAAATTCAAGCAATCTCAAAGAATTAAGAATCCAAAGCACAGACTGAAAAAGGTTTTGGATGCTTGTAAAAACAAAAATAAGTGTGAAGGTGGTGATGAAATTGATGTTCAAGGTCAAGATTTGGAAGAACCAGTTAAGAAGAGTCGAGGGGGGTGCGGTGCCCAACAGCCGAAGCTCACTATTGAAGGTATGAAAATGATTGCGGAATACAAGGCTCAGAGGAAGAAAAATGATGACCAGGAACAGCTTCCTGAACCTGTTGAAAGAAAACAACAGCTTACTGCCGAAAGGGTACCTCATTTGCAAATGCTCCTTGTCACCTTTTCCATATTCCTTTTGGTTCCTCTTTCTGATCAAATTATGATTCTGTTGCATGTTTGCCAGGTTCTGAGTGTCCTGAAGCGGATAAGTGATGAAGATTGTATGCTGCTAGGTTTGAACCCTATGTTTGCTCGTCCAGATTGGATGATTTTACAAGTCCTCCCAATCCCTCCCCCTCCTGTGAGACCTTCTGTGATGATGGATACATCTGCTAGGAGTGAGGCAAGTTTCTTTTATGTCTTGTCTTCTTCCCTTCTTTTTTTGGTGGACAAATGCTAACTTCATCTGAGGAGCAGTTCTTGTTCTTATACTCTGATTTACGTTCAGTGTCCTTTTCTAACGTGACATAAAACCTTTGATATTGATCAAAGAAAAAAAGAACATAAAATATTTAATTGAGGATCTAGCAACAGTTTGGTATCATAGTCATCAATAAATTTTTTTTAGTTATTATTTCAATCATTACATTAGCAGCTTGATATGTATATGATTTATCATCCTACTATCATTAAAAAAAAAATCATTCTAATATATCAATGATTTTCTTTCTTGAACCAGGATGATTTAACTCATCAGTTGGCGATGATCATTAGACACAACGAGAATCTGAGGAGACAGGAGAGAAATGGAGCTCCTGCACACATTATATCAGAATTTGCTCAGTTACTTCAGTTCCACATAGCCACTTATTTTGACAATGAGTTGCCTGGTCAGCCAAGGGTATGCCTGCATCGCTAAGCATGTGTAATGTATTGATATTTGTTTTTGGAGGTTAACTTTGATCTTCTTTACTGGGCAGGCTACGCAACGTTCGGGGCGACCCATCAAATCTATATGCAGTAGGCTTAAGGCTAAGGAAGGACGAATCAGGGGTAACTTAATGGGGAAACGTGTGGATTTTTCAGCTCGGACTGTGATCACACCAGACCCAACAATTAACATTGATGAACTGGGAGTGCCATGGAGTATTGCTTTGAATTTAACATACCCAGAAACAGTGACACCATATAACATTGAAAGGTATTTTTTTGGTTTTTGGTACCCTCTCAAAAAGAAAAAGAAAAAGGTATCTTTTGGTTGTACTAGTTCTATCTGGATTTATGGTTATCCTGAAGGTTATTACCCTAATCTTCCAGATTGAAGGAGCTTGTTGAATATGGGCCTCACCCTCCCCCTGGTAAAACTGGGGCAAAGTACATCATAAGGGAAGATGGGCAGAGGCTTGATCTGCGGTACTTGAAAAAAAGTAGCGATCATCATCTAGAGCTTGGATATAAGGTTAGTTTTTCTCATCTTCTTTAGTTCTTTATTCGTTTATGGATCTTTCATTATGTCTGAATTTGTTCTATACTTTTTGCAGGTAGAACGACACTTGAATGATGGGGACTTTGTTCTTTTCAACCGGCAGCCTAGTCTTCATAAAATGTCTATTATGGGGCATAGAATCAAGATTATGCCATACTCAACTTTTCGTCTGAACTTGTCTGTCACTTCGCCATATAATGCTGATTTTGATGGAGATGAAATGAACATGCACGTTCCTCAGTCATTTGAGACTAGAGCAGAAGTCTTGGAGCTCATGATGGTACCAAAGTGCATTGTATCACCTCAATCAAATAGGCCCGTCATGGGTATTGTCCAGGATACACTCTTAGGATGTCGCAAAATCACCAAAAGAGATACATTTATAGAGAAGGTAATATAACACACAATCTTTCTTTTGATGTCCTTTGTTATATTCTTTTGTATGCTTGATTATTCCTAGTTCCCTCAAAACCGTAATCGATTCTCAAATTTTTGTAGGATGTCTTCATGAACATCTTGATGTGGTGGGAGGACTTCGATGGGAAAATACCTGCTCCAGCAATTTTGAAGCCTAGACCTCTCTGGACTGGAAAGCAAGTGTTCAATCTTATTATTCCAAAGCAGATAAATCTCATGAGAGTCTCAGCATGGCACTCAGAGTCTGAAACTGGTTTTATAACCCCAGGAGATACCCAGGTTAGAATAGAAAGAGGGGAGCTCCTCACAGGTACTCTGTGCAAGAAGGCCCTTGGAACATCTACTGGAAGTCTTATTCATGTCATTTGGTATGGTGAAAATGGACACTTCAAATTTCAAAATTTGGTTGCTATCTAAATTATTGGTTTCTCAACTGGTTGAAATGCATGTTTCTCTGTGCAGGGAAGAAGTTGGTCCCGATGCAGCCCGTAAGTTTTTGGGACACACTCAGTGGCTCGTTAACTACTGGCTTTTACAGAATGGTTTTAGTATTGGAATTGGGGACACAATTGCTGATGCCGCAACCATGGAAAAGATTAATGAAACAATTTCCAAAGCAAAGAATGAAGTCAAAGAACTTATCAGGGCTGCCCAAGAAAAGCAGTTAGAGCCTGAACCTGGGCGAACTATGATGGAATCATTTGAGAACAGAGTGAACCAGGTTTGAAATCAATAGGTTCCGTCTTTATAAAAAAAGTAAAAAAAAAAAAAAGAAAAAAAAAAATCAATAGTTTCTACTGGTTTGAACTTTCAGCTTGTTCTCTTAAGCTATAGTTCCTTTGGTGCCTCTAACATAATAGTCCTTTTTCAGGTGTTGAACAAGGCTCGTGATGATGCTGGAAGTAGTGCCCAGAAGAGCTTGTCCGAGAGTAACAATCTCAAGGCTATGGTGACAGCTGGATCAAAAGGAAGTTTTATTAACATTTCACAGATGACTGCTTGTGTGGGACAGCAGAATGTTGAGGGGAAGCGAATCCCTTATGGTTTCATTGATCGAACATTACCCCATTTTACTAAAGATGACTATGGGCCTGAAAGTCGTGGGTTTGTGGAGAACTCATATCTGCGTGGGTTGACTCCGCAAGAATTCTTCTTTCATGCTATGGGTGGTAGGGAAGGTCTTATTGATACTGCTGTGAAAACTTCTGAGACTGGGTATATTCAGAGACGCCTCGTGAAGGCTATGGAGGATATTATGGTCAAATATGATGGGACTGTCCGGAACTCTTTAGGGGATGTCATTCAATTTCTCTATGGAGAAGACGGTATGGATGCTGTTTGGATTGAATCACAGAAGCTGGACTCCTTGAAAATGAAGAAATCAGAGTTTGATAAGGTTTTCAGGTATGAGATTGACAATGAAAATTGGAACCCAAGTTACATGTTGCCAGAACATGTTGAGGATCTGAAAACTATTAGAGAGTTCCGTAATGTGTTTGATGCTGAAGTTAAGAAACTGGAAGGTGATCGATTCCAGCTTGGAACAGAGATTACTACCACAGGTGATAATTCCTGGCCCATGCCTGTGAACTTAAAGAGGCTTATCTGGAATGCACAAAAGACATTTAAGGTTGATTTGAGAAGGCCATCTGATATGCACCCGATGGAGATTGTGGAAGCTGTCGATAAGCTTCAGGAGAGGCTGAAAGTTGTTCCTGGTGATGATTTAATGAGCATGGAGGCTCAGAAAAATGCTACCTTGTTTTTTAACATTTTGCTGCGTAGCACTTTTGCTAGTAAGAGGGTGTTGAAAGAATACCGGCTCACACGTGAAGCATTTGAGTGGGTTATTGGTGAGATAGAGTCTCGCTTCTTACAGTCATTAGTTGCACCTGGAGAAATGATCGGGTGTGTTGCTGCCCAATCCATTGGTGAGCCTGCTACTCAGATGACTCTAAACACCTTCCATTACGCTGGTGTGAGTGCGAAGAATGTGACTCTTGGGGTTCCCAGGTTGAGAGAGATTATTAATGTGGCCAAGAAAATCAAAACACCTTCTCTCTCCGTCTACCTGAAGCCTGAAGTTAACAAGACAAAGGAAAGGGCTAAGAATGTTCAGTGTGCTCTGGAATACACTACATTGCGGAGTGTAACACAAGCTACTGAAGTATGGTATGATCCAGATCCCATGAGCACCATTATTGAAGAGGATGTTGATTTTGTTAAATCCTACTATGAAATGCCAGATGAAGAGGTTGCTCCGGAGAAAATTTCTCCTTGGCTTCTTCGGATAGAGTTAAATCGTGAGATGATGGTGGACAAGAAGTTGAGCATGGCGGACATTGCGGAGAAGATCAACCTTGAGTTTGATGATGATCTGACCTGTATATTTAACGATGACAATGCTGAAAAATTGATTCTTCGAATCCGTATCATGAATGATGAGGCCCCCAAGGGAGAGTTGCAGGATGAATCCGCTGAAGATGATGTTTTCCTCAAGAAGATCGAGAGTAACATGTTGACAGAAATGGCCCTTCGAGGAATCCCAGATATCAATAAGGTGTTTATCAAGTCTGGGAAAGTAAACAAGTTTGACGAGAATGATGGGTTTAAGCCAGAGAATGAGTGGATGCTGGATACTGAAGGTGTTAATCTGTTAGCTGTTATGTGCCATGAAGATGTTGATGCCACAAGGACCACAAGTAACCACTTAATTGAAGTGATAGAGGTTCTTGGAATTGAGGCTGTTCGTCGATCCCTGCTGGATGAGTTGCGAGTGGTTATCTCTTTCGATGGATCTTATGTGAATTATAGGCACTTGGCTATTTTGTGTGACACCATGACTTATCGGGGTCATCTGATGGCAATCACCCGTCATGGTATCAATCGGAATGATACTGGGCCGATGATGAGATGCTCGTTTGAGGAAACTGTGGACATTCTTTTGGATGCTGCTGTTTATGCTGAAACAGATTATCTCAGGGGTGTGACTGAAAATATTATGCTTGGTCAGCTTGCTCCAATTGGCACAGGAGGTTGTGCCTTGTATTTGAATGATCAAATGCTGCAGCAAGCCATTGAGCTCCAGCTCCCTAGTTATATGGAAGGTCTGGATTTTGGTATGACACCTTCTCGTTCGCCAATCACCGGAACCCCATATCATGAGGGCATGATGTCACCAAGTTATTTGCTGAGCCCAAATGTTCGTTCATCACCAATATCCGATGCTCAGTTTTCTCCTTATGTTGGTGGGATGGCCTTTTCTCCTACTTCATCCCCAGGATACAGTCCATCATCTCCGGGATACAGTCCATCATCTCCTGGTTATAGTCCTACATCTCCAGGTTACAGTCCCACATCTCCTGGATACAGTCCTACTTCACCTGGTTACAGTCCCACTTCCCCTACTTACAGTCCTAGCTCTCCTGGCTACAGTCCAACGAGTCCTGCCTATTCTCCTACCAGTCCATCTTACTCCCCCACATCACCCAGTTACAGTCCTACGTCACCCAGTTACAGCCCGACCTCTCCAAGTTATAGTCCTACTTCTCCCAGTTACAGTCCTACTTCCCCAAGCTACAGCCCCACTTCTCCAGCTTACAGCCCAACTTCTCCAGTCTATAGCCCCACTTCTCCTGCATACAGCCCTACCTCACCTTCCTACAGTCCAACCTCACCCTCTTACAGCCCCACCTCACCCTCCTACAGCCCAACCTCACCCTCCTACAGCCCAACCTCACCTTCTTATAGCCCCACCTCGCCATCATACAGCCCAACCTCTCCTGCCTATAGCCCAACTTCTCCCGGTTACAGCCCAACATCGCCGAGTTACAGTCCAACTTCTCCAAGCTACAGCCCCACATCACCCAGTTACCATCCTCCTTCAGCAAAGTACAGTCCATCTGTGGCATACTCGCCAAGCAGTCCAAGAATATCACCATCCAGTCCATACAGTCAAACATCTCCAAATTACAGGTGATTATTAATTGTTTATATTCTATCTGATTACTTGTAGAAACTAGTGCTCAGCCTGTTCTTGCTAGTAGCTATGGTTCACTTAGCTTTACGCTGTGTTAGACAGTTGACAGGATTCTAACTTGGCCAGATTCAGTTGTCTGGCCTGAACTTCGGCTCGTGGTTTACTTCTAGCTTGTTTAGTTTTCCTGTCAATAGGTTCTGAATTAGAATACAGGGTCAGGCTAGGTCTCCTTCTTAAACTTAACCAATGACTATAAATATTTCGACATTATCTGATTTCATGTTTTTCTAATCTTTGTTGCTTTGTTGCAGCCCAACGTCACCATCATATTCACCAACATCCCCATCTTATTCCCCTCCAAGTCCAACATACAGTCCAAGCAGGTAATCTTCACATTTCCAAGTGTGGTTTAAACCTCGTTGCTAACATTTGATGTTGTATTTCATATATTCTTTTTTTTTTTAATAGTGAAAAGACATTAGAAATGTTATCTTGAACTCCTTGGACTTGTCAAAAAAATCTTAGAAAACTATACTTGCAAGAACAGTAGTAATCAGCGTATTGTATCTGAGTTTCATGTTGAAATCGACTCTGATATTTCCCTCTTGCCCATTTTAACCTTTTCTTCCTGCAGCCCATTTAATTCTGGTGTGAGCCCGGATTACAGTCCCAGTTCTCCCCAGTTCAGGTAAGGATCTTTTGTATTTACATCTTTTTTCACAGTGAACCTATCTTCTGAAGGTTACCCACTTAATCATTTGTTTCTTACCACCCACACTCTCTCCCCATACAGTCCGAGCGCGGGGTATTCACCAACTGCACCGGGCTACTCGCCGTCATCCACCAGCCAGTTCACCCCAGAAATGAGCAACAAGGATGAGGGAAGCACTCGTTGAAGCAGATAATCTTCACCGGAAGGAGCTTGGGAGAAAATATTGCACAAAGTTGTTTCCCCAGAAGAACTTGCTTTTCTTCTGTTCTGCAATTCTTTTTGAGTTGTATTTACGTGGGACATGTAACAAAAACCATCCTCACTCGTGTCACTGCTATAAGATTGACAGTGAAAGGGAGAGTACATAAGTAGTTTGTGATAAAACGCGACTCAATTAGAGACTACGACCAATTTTTTTTTTTCTTTCATCTTCTAGCAGTTGCATAATGTACACTACGCCACTGATAATATTGTAACAGCCTCAATGTTAATACGTATTTAGGTTATTTAAGATTTTTAGTATCAAATCACTGTTCAAGTTCTTGTACTGTGTTGCCTTGCTAAATCTGCCAGTTTGACATCCGTTTTTTATCCGATGTCCTCGCAGACACAAAACCTATTCATCCAAATGAGATCTTATTTCTGTTCTGATCTCAGACATCTCATCAGGGATTCAGAACAATGATAAAGGTTCAAAATTCTGATCTTAGGGCACCCTTGAATTGATAGTACAATAAATTCACTGTAAAAGCTTTATTTTAACTTATGCTTTATCCTTACAAGTTAGAGAGTAAAAATCAGAATTGGAGGATTTTATGGAATGAGATAACGAGACATACAAGTTTGAATCTCCATGAAACGAACACATGCTCATGTTCTTTCCCTTCTCTCTGTCTCTCTCTCTCTCTCTCTCTTCAACATATATCGTGGGTCTTCAATTTACTGCTTCGCAGAAGAAGCTCTGGGGCTGTCCTTTTGTCTCCTTATCTTTTCAGTCAGTCACTCCTTATATCCACCCACAGAAATGAATTTTACAAATTTATTATTTGTTTGTTTGTTTATTAATCTGGATCCGACCCATTAACATCTGTCGTCTGTAAAATTGTGAGCCTCAGCCAGACCGGTTTAGTAAACCGGATTACAAATTCAGCCTGGCTCAGTTTTTCGTCTGGGTCAAATAGTCTTGAACCATGTGGTGGATTTAAAAGATCAGAATGAACACCAATCCAAAGGAACGAAAAGAAAGAAACAGGATCACAACGAAACGATCAAATCCATCAGCTACATTTTTAATTTTTTATGATGCCATTAAAAAGGTTAAGATGGCATTTGAAGCAGTCCTTGTTCTTAAGCACATGTTGCACGGCACAAGCGAAAATACATTTGCCAACGTTTCCTTTTAAGTCAGCTAATATTTTAGCTCACCTTCTTACTAATTCAACCCCACTTACCAGGCAAATCTACTGGATACCTTTGTTTCCTCAATTTAATGTATATGGAAAGTCTATTGGATACCCTTCCACACTATTCACGTCCACTAATTTGGTGTATCTATAAATAGTATGAATTTTTCGACAAAAATTCAAGCGCTCGGTGGAATTTCAAACTATCGATGGAGTTTCCATCGGCTGTCGGATGTCAGACATTCTAGTGGTAGATGAAAACTCGATCGATAGTTTAAAATTTCCGTTAAAACGGAGAAGATGCAGGTTTGTCTGCGTTAAAAATGGGGGATTTTTATAGTCGAGGGAGTTTCCATCGAGTCAACTAATTTTGACTTTTTGACTCTATGGAAACTCCAATGGATGGAATCTCCCGCGAGTGGTTTACTTTTCATCAGCTATCTCATTTTTAACCTATCAATCCACTAGACTTGCCCACCTTTTAATTGTTAAATTTCTAGAATAAGGGAATCAATTTGAAGTATAACTATACATTTCCCCTTCTTACCATTTTTTTTTTTTAATTTGAAGTGTCAGATGGAAGTTGAAATAGATAACAGCTTATAACCTATCCTAGAGGTGAACCTAGAGGTAAGAGGCAATTCTTCACTATCTATAGTGAAACGCCTTGCGTGGGGTCTGATACCCAGACCTCCCCGCACGGGTTAAGACGCCAAGACCATCTCAACTGAGTTTTATGTTGGCAAGAAGACACGCTATTTTTTTAATGTGTTATCTATTTTATAGAACCGACATGTCATTTAATTACATGGTTCACTAGTGAGGTCGACTGGGCTGAAATACCAGATCCATTATTTTAATTGATTATTCATTTATTTTTCTTTATCTTTTTCCCCGTCTATTTTATCAACAAGTCGTTGTTGTTGCTGTTGTAATTGTTTTGTCATCATACGAGAGATATAATAGACCCCCTAACAACCCCCACATTAGCATTCTCGCATGCATGTCGATTTTCAGATTGTCCATTAGCAAGTCCAGAATCAGATCAATTCTGTGCTACCAAGGACCATGTCTTATGCGTACATCACGTGGGGTCCACCAAATGGTGGGCCAAAAGTCCAAAGATTAGTGTGTCAAATTGCATGGTCCACGTGGTGAGCAGAGGACTTGTGGTTTGGATGGATGTCTATATCTAATCTCTTTTACTATGTCTAATCAGCCGGCTGTAAGGTAAGGTTACCTGTGCTTTAATTAGAAGAAGAAGAATGAAGAATTCATGATTTTATCTCTTTGAATTCTTAAATTAATTAAAAATAAGTATTTATTTTAGAGAAAATTAAATATAATTTACGACTTGGTACGGAATGTTGTTTTTTGACTTTCTTCTTTACGACACCATGAAAAAAAAGTAAAATAATATTTTTTTTTTTCATTTTATGAAATAATGCATTTCCAACACTACGGTGCAAAATGCAAGTTGGGGGAGCACTAGTGTCACGACCATCTTGTCCAGCGCTGCTCGCACCGACGTCTTTTTTCAAGTAGAGTTTGGGACGGCATAAAATGGGTCGGGTTTGGCTCCGAAAAAAACTCCATATATGGACAGAGTTGGGCATTGTGTTAATCGCAGATTCTTTAGATATTGGAATATGATTTATTTGAATTTTACTTATTTTTTTTTTGCTCGATGAAAATAAAACTTTATTGATAGCCAAAAAAAAAATTAAAAGAGCAAAAAAGGGGAAAAACCTCAAAGATGGAGGACCCACGAAAAAACCCAAAAGGAAAAACACAAGGGACAAACTTGTTTGAATTCTTCTAATGTTTTTTTTACTTTTAATAGAGGTGGATTTTTAAAGTAATCAGCTAAAATTTAAGCTGAATATGAAATGAAGATCTGACATAACATATAATCTAAATAGGTTCATTTTTAAAACAAAATTGACTTTTAGATAAGCCCATAAATTTGTTCTACTAGACAAATTGAGGTGGCTCTTTACATCTACTAGTCTTTACCCCCACCAATAATACCTTTCGAATGGACCATTTTATAAAAGTTGTCACCAATGCTTATGTGGTAGGGTGGGACTTACCTCCTTAATCACTATGATCTAACTCGGGCCAAAAATTTTGAACGTTTTCCTAAAATAAACTCGGGCCAAAATCCTAAATACAACCCGACCCATTTTATGCCCTAGGCATGCGTGCATGTATGTTCTAAAAGTTAATTTGTCCAGCTTTTGTTTCATTTTTTTTTTTTTTTTTAAACTTTGAACACAAAATTAAAGTCATGTATGTGTTAGATGAAAACCAGCATCTAAAGCAAACCTTCCGTCAACTAATATTAATTAAATTCCTGGTGGGCAA
>MVGT01000727.1:197976-215347 GCA_002174775.1 Macleaya cordata
TCTCTCTCACTCTCTCTCTCTCTCTCTCTCTCTCTCTCTCTCTCTTCCTCTCTTTCTCTCTCTAGTATTTATAACCAAAAACTACCATGTTCAATCATCTCTGTTCTTGACAAAACTCCACCATTATCAGCTCAAAATTCTCATTCTCATCAGAGAACATCATCAATCTCTGATCAATAGAAGAAGAAGAAGAAGAAGAAGAAGAAGAAGAAGAAGAGGAAGATTAATCTAATAATGGAGAAACCAACAACATTAAAGAGTAAGATCTTTTCATTTCTACCCAAATCAGCTACTGTGACATTTCAGAATCCTCCTTTTAGTCCAGGTAGAGAAAATCACAAACACAGAGCCAACGCAAACAGAGGATTCTCGGGTCCTATCATATCGATGATTCCAGCTGAAGCTCGAAGAAAATCGAAGAATGGAAGCTTTGATTCACAGGAACCCACTTCACCAAAAGTCTCTTGTATGGGTCAAATTAAGCACAAGAAGAAAGTCTGCAAATCTAAGTGTGTTTTGCCTACAACCAAAAAAGATCAATATCAAGATCAAAAGACGAAGAAGACGACGACAACGAAACCGCCGAAGCCGAATAAAGTATTAAAGCCTTCATCATCTTCTGTGGGTGTTCCAAAAGAAGACAGGAAATTGATAAATGCTAATAATAATTGGGGTGCTAAGAATTATAAGCCATCCTCTGTTTCTGATGATCATAAATTAGCATCAAGTTTAGATCAAATGAAACGATTCGCAAGTGGTCGAGATACGTTAGCCAATTTCGATTGGAAAGCCCATGATCGAAATTGTGATTTTGATGATGAGGAGAAAGAAGAAGATGAGGTGTTTATTGCTCACTCTGCTCCATTAATGGTGGGTGGAGGAGGAAGAGTTGCTTTGGAGCCAAAGAAAGAAGTTAATCTATGGAAGAGAAGAACCATGGCTCCTCCTAGACCTCTTCAAATCAATGTTACAACCAAACCCAAGTAGAGAATTCAAATTTCCATTAATCTCTCTTGATTTCCTTCTTCTTTTTGGTTCTTTTTGTTTTAGTTAGATCCTTCTAATGTTGAAAATTTGAAGGGATTATTTAACTATTGTAAAGGTTTTGTAATTGATCAAATGTTTGAATTCTATAGATACATGATGATGATGATGATTACATAAATGTTCATGGATATACAAACTTTTTTATGCTTAAATTGCTTTGAAATTGATGAAGTTTTTATTGGAATTTTGTCCATTACCCAATTGGCTAGCTAGCCAAATTTGAACTTCAAACCCCAATTGCTTGCTTGCCTTCTTAATTATTTGTTTATCTTCTTTTGTTTTGGGTGAGCTTAATTAAGCTTAGATCATTAGACAAGTAACCTCTATTAACTATGTATATCAACTTTTGTCTTTGAAGCATCTATATCTGGTCCCAGGTCATTGAGGATTTGTAAATGAGTTGGTAATTGGTTACACCACGGTTACACTGTCTTATGGGTCCCACATAAAAATGATCCAAATCCTGAAATTAAAATTCTTCAATCTCAATGGTGCACTTATGTGGATTGAAAATCCTCATCTCCACGTCAATCCTCATCCCCATTTTTTTTTTTTTTTTCTCATTGCAAAATTGTATGGTTTTTTGGCAGTGGGCTCTTGGCATGTGGTTTTACCATGAACATATGATATCCAAAGCAGAGTTGAATTGTTGACAGGGCTATTAGCGGCGTGTCACCACCCTTCCTTCGTCATATGTTTGACTAAGAGCAAGTCTAGTAGGATCTTCGAATCAGAGGTTCCTAACTACAAATTTAAAAATATGGACAGAGCTGGACAAGTCCAATATAGAGATCCTCAAAATTTTAAGAACATAACAGTTTTTCCATCGGTTGCATAAGATATTAGAAAGCGGTCAAAATTGTGTCAAGGACTGTCCAAAAATTGTACCAATTTTTAAACTTCCTCAAATCTGAGGATGTTTTTACTGATTAGAGGGTTTGAGAAGCCCACAAGGAGCCTCCCCTCCTAAGATCCTAGGGACCCACTTGACTTTCCCTTATATAGTTAAACTCATCATCCTTTGACCGCATAACACCCTAGGACTAGATCATTTACGCCCCCATTTTCAACTATTTGTGAATTGGTTCAAACCTAATCTAAGGTTAAATTTAAAATGATCAAAGTTTTAAATAATTAAGCACACAAATCCATACACTCGCACGGACAGCTTAAAACATGAAGAGACAAGTAGAGGCCGGATAATTGGATCATTTTAATTTTTTTGAATTGATTCCCATTTGATTCTTAATTCATGTAATTTCTGTTGCTAGTTAAGATAGACGAAAGTCAAACAATGTATGTCTAATTATTGAAAGAAGAATCCTGATTATAGTTAGTAATTCGATATTCGGCAAATATTTGATTCGGAAATAATTAGGGTATTATTCGGATTGATCGTTGAAAAATTCTTTAGAATATTCGGTCAAAAATGCGGAAAACGATAAAAATACAGTTCGAGAATAATTTGAGTAATTCGGTTTCATTACTAAAGAATTCGTTTAAAAATTCAGACATTTATATGCAAATATTATGTATAAATTAGAGATTTTATAATACTTATAAGGTTTTGGCTGTTAAAATTTTGTAACTTAAGCTAGTAGTTTTAAATATTAATTAGTTAAAAGATAGTGAATAGTTTTATTTATTTAATGGTCACCAGATCTCAAAGGGGAGGGAGGGCTATCATTAGTGTTATAAGATAGGGATGTGTTTCTAATTCAAAGCAAAATTTAGGCGTTAATACTTACAGGTACTTTCTTAACCATGCCACCACAGTAGCTACACTGTCTTGTCACGTGACTCATGTCATAGAGAGCTAAAGCCTAGAGTGAAAACAAACAAATTCGTAAAAATTATAGTTCCACATCGGTTTAAATGCGTAAAAACTCTAGCTATATGACTTTCTAAAATGACTATTGGCGAATAAAACGCGACTTTACTAACTATGATCCTGATATGCCAAGCACGCGCTTGCACACTTTTATGCAAGCATTTGCCTTTAATGACCATAGGATTTCTTTAATCATCCAACCTCTATAACATTAGTAATGCTAAATCTACTGCAGTTGCTTCAGCAAAAGTATATAAATGGCCTTTATCTCTAACAACTGCAGTAGGTGTAGCACAGTCAGGTCGGGTCGAGTTAGGGCTCATGTAAGCATGCTCTTGGTGGAGATAAGTGTAAATTAGAGGGAGCCTTTATTAACAACAACATAATAAAGGATCTAAAAGATACTCATTTTGTTTTTAGAGAGGGAAGGAAGGGGACAAAAAGTAGTGAAAACATCTAAGAATGCATTAGAAAAAGTTCACCGAGACACCCTTTTTGAAATTTGAATTTTCCAATGCCCTTGTTTTCATGTAAAATGCACTCATTTTGTGTTACAATATTTTTTGAATTTGATGATGTAGTCATGTAGTAGTAGTCTTTGAGGTTCTCACTAATTGATTCTCTAATTAGGCACGGTCTGCAATGGGCGCGCTGCTGATGGTACATAGTGGGCCCTTTAATTTAGGAGCTCTTCCTTACCTCAAAATCAACTTTATAGATTGCTTCACTTGAACCATCGGACCTAAGTAATTAGAGTGTGTGGAGCCGTAGCAAAAATAAATAATAGAGAAAATAAGAATAAGAGCGTCCGAATATCCAATTAAAAAATACTTTTATTTTCAAAATGCTTTCGAAGTGAAGTATTAGAGCATGATTATCAATATATTACCCTTCTACAATGATTCTAATTATTAAGATCCAATCTCCTCACTTATTTATGAGTACAGTGTGCCCTAGATTATCAATATATTATTATAGTCATTGGATCTTCGCACATGTACCTCGTCTAAAATGAATATTATGAATGATATGAACATCCTATTGTATCTAATCCGGCGAGCCCACAAAAAAATTTTCAAGCGCAGGCATAGGAGATCACTACTCTTATAGTTTTCTACTCGTCGTTGACTAATTATTAACCCAGTCAAATGTGCACACTGATTGATTGGGTTTATAGTAAACGACGGATAAAGGACATTTTACAACAACCATGATCCCACGTGTTTAATTTTTTTTCAAAAAAAAGTAATTTAAGGATGTTCCTTTCGATATAAACCCACCAATATTGACTCCCCAAAGGTCAAAATTGATTAACTAGTTCTCTTCAGGGTGATTTTGTTCTGCTACAGGTGGCATCAACATTGAATTCTAAACGTGGGTTTATACAGTCAACCCCACCATCGATATATAGTCCGAGGTGAAGTGCTCAACATTGATTTTGTACATATTCTCTTTAAGAGATTATGGGTGAGACTACAATTTTTAATGGTTCAATGAAAGAAAAAATGTAAATATTCTTAAAAAGAGTATGTAGGAAACAACTCTCCTAACAAATTTTTTTATGATCTAGGCTTAAATAATAAGATTGTTGTTAAAGAGGCTCACAAAAAAGTTAAAGGGTTCTTCAAATATGTTTTTCTATGGGATCCCCTCTTTAAAGAAATCTCAAAATCTAATGAAAATGGGTTTCTCTAAATCCACAACCCAAACTTTTGAAAATCTAAACAAAATTTTTTTCCATCTTATTTGTACTAATATTTTTAGCATTGAAATAAATCAGTAACAAATGCCCCTTAAGAAAAACACATTTGGGGAGTCCTCCAAATTTTTTTTAAGGGACCCTTTAACAGCGACCAATAATAAATACTGGGAGTAGCTGCTGTCAAATATAATTTTAATCTCAGTAAACAAAAACTAGATTTGGCTAATAAGGGTGGGTATTCCAAAATTTTGGAAAGTGGGTGCTCCCAAAAGTTTATGGTGGAGTTTAGGCCATGAAGGTTTAGATCAAACCAATCATTCAATATCGATCTAAGTTCGTGTCCAGCGGGATACGTTGGAGGGAAGTTCTTCTGCAGCTAGCAATCCCAATCAAATTAATATCACATCAGCTGACAATATAATGGTCCTCCCACATGACAGAGAAGTTCATTGGCTATTTACCTCGCTAAAATGAACTTGTTTAGGTTGTAGGCCTCTCTGGCCAACCCGGCACATAAAAGCCCATTTCTTGATCAAACAAATAATAACAAACCCTAATTTGTGGAACAGCCCAGGAATTGCACGGGGGAGGGCTTGATGCTGAGGTACACTTAAGACCTAGCAGTTCTAACTGACTTATTTGACATTTTTTTTATATAAAACAAAAAAATAACTCAGTAACGACCTTAACCCTAACATGGTCGAATGTGTAATGGTCCAAAAATGCTCAACCCAATCGGTAACTTGTTTAGCTAATAAGTTAGTTTGGGTAGGATTTTATGGATGGGATTAGGGTAGGATTGACGGGTCACTGGTCATTTTGCCAAGTCTACAGTACACCTGAATCAAATGGCTTCCTGCCTTCCTCGAACCATAACCATTTTAGATGTTTGGGGTTGTTCCTCAATTGAGGTAATCATCCATCTAAAATGGGGAGTCCCTTTAACAAAGACCTTATAACCATTGAGTTTCCTTATGATTATTAATAAAAAAGTTGGAGTTTATAAAGATATTTAGCTTATCAAAATACTTTTGGAACGAACAAGTTATACATATGGATCCATATGAATTAATTATGTACAAGAAAAAGAATGACATACTGAATTAGATAGAAGTAATAGTCGAGGGAGGTCATGAATTGATGATGATGGCTCGATCGATCATAGCTCCTCAGGGATACTTTGGAGGACGGGCCTCCAACGTTTGCGAGGACTTTCATGCTTCAAATGATGATGATGATCAAAATTAATTTGCTTAATTAATTGGTGCTTACATAAATTCATGATCATCTTCTTCCTCTGCATAAGTTGTATTAATCGATGTTCTAAGGATAACGACGTCGTTGTTGATTTAAAAGACGACGATGACGACGATACCACTTGATGATGATGACGACGAAAATTAGTAATGTTTATTTGCTTATTGAGGCGCCCACCTGTCATTGCGAAAAAATGATCGAGCTCTTGCTTTCTCACCACAATCTTCAATCTCACCCTTCCATCTGCCTCACAAACACCACCACCACCACCACCGCCGCCGCCGCCGCCGCCGCCGCCTTCGAGTTCTGCAATGGCTTTCAATAGTAAGTTGCACGACATAGCTAGCCTAACCTACCTTAATTTTGATCAAAAAAAATTAAGGGTTCTTCTCAGAATTAATCCCTCTTAAATTTGGAGATCAACCCTAGCCTTTTAGTTTGATCTTCTACAAATTAGAAGAATCTTCATCGATCAAGCAGTACTAGTACTCTGTCGCTTTTAATTCTGCTTTGTCTTTGTCTTTGTCTATATCTTGATCAGATATACATCATCAACTCTTAATTACATATCATATATATTAATTAATAATTATAATATAACACCAGACTGATCACAAGTAGTCATGACCTCAACTCCACTTAGTTGTGAAGAGTGATCTAAAGCGACCGTTTTAATCAATTAATTAAACTCTTGCCTGCCTGTGAAGGCAAAAATAAACTAACAACGGTTGAAGGAAACGGGAGCATTTAACAACTATTTATTTGGCATTTATTTTAGCAAATATAAATGAAAAATACTATTTGCACCGACTAAATGGCTGATGCAGACTTGGCACCGGTAGACCCCACCATGAGACCCATCCATCCTTCTCTTCCAAAAGTGATTTTATTTTTGGGCGTTCTCTCAGAGTCATGACGAGGACTCCAGTGGCACCATGAGACCCATACATCTTTCTCTTCCAAAAGTGATTTTAATTTGGATAATGTTAGGGTTACCGAAATTCCTACAGAATTTTTTACCGAAAGGAATAATCTACTGTAGATGCGAATCACTTTAGGATGGACGCGAATAGCGATGGTATTTGAAAAATAGTACCAACGTCGGATTAGCTTCGAGGGAATTCTATAAAATATTGTTGTAAGTTAAGTATTTTTCTTTTTATTTTTGGATGTTCTTTTGGACGTCATGACGTGGACCCCATTGTGCCACATTTACATCGGGTATTCTCTCGGTCCCAAAAAGACGCACTCAATATAAATATTTAAATAATATCATAGGGTAATGCTACACCTACAACAACAGGTTCTACAGCATAACCTGCATCAAAGACCATTCATACTGGTTATTTATCATTTTAAAATAGGCACAAATCACAAAAATATGTGCAAATTACACATCCACAGTTGGATTCACTTGCCCATCCTTTATTATTATTCTTTTTAGTTACATGAATCTCGAATTTGCATCTCCCAAATTATAAAATTTGATTTTTGATCGACGTTAATCCCGAATTTTATAATATGAGGTATTGTTTGAGGTACAAATTTTGGATTTCTGTAGCATTCATCATTTCACTTTGTTTAAAGCTGTCTAGGTACAATGCTAGAATTAATTTTTTGAAGGGATTTTTAAAAAAAAAAGTCCGTATGGATTAAATTTATAAAACAAGGACTAAAATCATAATGACTTTTTTTACAAGAATTTTATTTACATTTTACATTTTTTTGAACTAGATTAGGTTTAATATATGACTAATGAGAATTAAGTAATGGACCAAATCGTCACATTCAACTCAAGGCCGTATATCACGCAGGGGTGATTCATAACCAAAGTTAACGCGTATTCAAATTTCATAATAAGCACCAACTGTTTTTTATATGAGAATTTTGGCCAAAAACCCCTACTTGAAAAACGTTTTAGGATTTAGCCCAACAAACGTTTTCTTTTAGTCTAAGGCCCAAGCATAACTGACTGAAACCCTCTCGGAGAGGGTTTCACTGAAACCCTCTTCCTATAAATTACACACACTGAAACCCTCTGACTGAAACCCTCTTGGGCCTTAGACTAAAAGAAAACGTTTGTTGGGCTAAATCCTAAAACGTTTTCCAAGTAGGGGTTTTTGGCCAAAATCCCCTTTTTATATATATATAAAAAAAGTATATATCTATTATCTATGAGAAACATCTCCGACGTATCACACTCTTAGGGTAAGGGGAAAAAATTTACCTACCACTCCCGAATCTAATGCTCTGCGACTCACTTCCTTGATCATGCGGTCAGAAAGTCTTGCGCCTACTTTTCACCATAAACATGCACTAGGTTGTATTAATATTTTCTTTTTAATTCGGTCATTCTGATGGTTCATGTCCCTTGAATAGATCTAGGGGTATACCCAATCAAAAGTTTTAAAGATTTTGATGAATTTTTTTGAGTGATGTTAAAAGAGTTCTTTAAAATGTTTGGGGGTGGACATGATAGGAGGGTGGATAAAATACTTCAAAATGGTTGGGGGATGGACATATTTTTACTAGAGGGGTGGTTATCCAAAATTAGTTTTGTATTTTTCCACCCAACCCTAATAATCCCAAACCCAACTCTAAAAAACCTAAACATCACCCACTCCAAAACAATAGCCGACTTCACCCTTCTGCCTAACATCTTTCTCTCTTATTTCTCCCTTACGTTTCTCTCTCTAAACTTCTTTCTTCCATTACCCAAATTCCATTGTTAACCAAGATTAAGAGTGGATGAGTGTGAATTTTTTTTTAAAAACTCCACCACTGCTGGTTAAGTTTTAAAGAAAACTCAACCGCTGCTGGTTGAGTTTGGATTGTAATCTCAACCAGTGGTGGTCGAGTTTTTGGAAAAAACTCATCCCTGCACGAATGAATTAAGTACGGAAATGGAAAATTTTGATCTCAATAAAAAAAAGTTTGAAACAAAAAAATAAGCTAATGAATCTGTTGTATTACTTCATTACTATTTGATTAAGAGGCTCTCATTGGATTTGAGGAACCCAAACCCTCACCAAATGAATATTTAGGATTTTAGGACTCCATTAATGGTGAACTTTGGTTCAACTCATCTTCCTCCATCAATGGTGTACCTTCTTGAACTTCTTCATCTTCATAGAGTTTTCTGCCAATAACGATTTCGATCGTTGGTAGTCGAATGGCATAAAAGAGATTTTAGAGAGAAAAAGTAGTTTTTTTTAGAGAAAGAGAGAACGTGTTGGAGAGAAAGGGGGTTGGAGGTGGTAGTTTAATTTACACCCACACCACTCCCTTAGTAAAAAGAAAGAAAATATTGGAAGGGTGATTTTGGGTTAAAAGTCCATTTAACTTGTCCACCCCCCAACATCTTAGAGAACTCCTTTAACAGCACCCATTTTTTTAAGTGATATGTTTTAATGGATCTTAACAGAATCCAATAGATTTGTGATATTTCTTGAAAAAAATCCAAAGATTTTTATAAATTTATGTTTTGGAGTATATGACGGAATTTGCCAGCCTTCTTTGATGAGGATTGCCATAAATTTATTAGAGGATCAAAACACTCATTTTGTTAGCTATCAATGGTGATGTTAGTAGTAGCAATGGTGAGGTGGTGGTGGTGGAAACAGAGAGAAAAAAAAAGACACTAGCTTCTCACTTATAAAAATCTACAAAAATCAGTTGGTTTGAGGTTTTATTATGGGGATTTTGAGCAAATAACCCTGTCAGGTTATTGAAGCTAAGAAAGACCTGACATTTTGGATATTTCTGAAATGACCCTATCTTGGACGAAATTGTTAACTTTTCATCCAAGAGGCCACGTGATGGTCACATGACTATGTTAAAGTACCTAAATGCCCTTATTCTAACCCAACTTTTCCTCACCTCTAGTTAACACTAGTAATGGGACATGTGGAGCAATCCGAGCGAGTTTCGGATAGACGGTGCATATCGGTCTTTAATTTGACCGTTCTGTGATGTACGTCCTTTTCATCTTATAAATCCACCGATCAATCCCACTATTTCACTCCATCTTTTCTTCAAGGGCTACTTCAACCATCTTCAACTGCTACTTTTTTCTCCATTGAAGGTCTTCATTACAGTTCATCAACCATGGGAGGTGGAGAAAAGTATGAATACCAGGCATTAAAAAGTCCATAAAGATCCATAAAATTCTTGGGCCTCATAGTATCCTTAAATATCCAAAGTTAAATGAATAACATGAATTTTAAAGTCTTTAAAAATCATATTTGAATATTACGAAATTTAGCAGACTTTAAAATCCATACCATTGTATACCACGAATTGGTGAATTTTTAAATATCCACCAATATCCATATTCAATACACCCCCTTAATCACACCTTCTACTATAAATATCAAAAATTCAAATTTAGAATTGTACATACAATCTTGGATTAGTGTAATTTTAATTTGCAGGCTTGCAGCTGCTATGGCCTTAGTCTATGTCCATTATTATATTGTATGTCATTTGGGCTTAACCCATTAGATTTATGCAGGCTCACCCGTTACCACAAAATTTAGCAGTGGGAATCAGAATGTGAAACCAATTTGATCCCTCGCCCCTCGGCGCACCAAACTTTATGTTGCAGTCATAGTTTTTTTTTTTTTTTTTTTTTAAAGGATATGTTGCAGTTCTATTAATCTTTTCAAGGAAAACCCCCCAAACGAGAAGGATTAACCACACCACGTAGATCGTCCTGAGCACCTGTGCTTACCCAAATTTAAACTGGTTTGCCCAAACTTGTCCAAATAATAGTATTTACAAAAATATTCAAGTTCGGGTTAGTTAGTTTGACCATGCTCTAAGACTCACCCTAAAAGAATAGTGTTACACTCCCATGATAAAACCGCATAAAGGTGGTTTACATGATAATGTGGCACAATATAATTATTGTCTTAGATTACGCGCCAATCAAAGTGCCATTCATATAAGGCGCCACATTATCAAATTACCTTTACGTAAACTTTAGCATTATTAGGCATGTGCGGTAAACACGTGTGGATGCGTCTGCATGGCATTGTTTGACAAATGAGTTTCGATTTGGCAACCCCAAATTTTTTTGGTTTTGTGCGACCAACAATGCAGCAACTAGCAATACCATGTTCAACTAACTAGTAACTACCAAATGAGTTTCTAAAATCCTGTGGCCAACTTCTCGGGCCCCAAAAAATGTTGGCTTTTCTTTTCTGTATCATTTTGCTTTAGCAGTTTTTTTTGGATTTTCTGTGAATTCAAAATTCATTGGAGCCAGATTTTAAAGCAAACCCCACACTTTATGGAAGAGCCGTAGAATATCAATTCGATTTGGAAAAAAAAAATAAAAAAATTTGATTCATTTAAGCTGTATTTGATCACAAAGAATTGTATTCAATGGAAGTATACTCATTCCTAACCAATATCTCAGGAATTATGTTCTTTTGCAAGTGCCAAAGAACACATCTAACTGTATTACGTTAAAAATCAACAATTTGTCACTTTTTTAAGTTAAATGGGCACCCAATTTTATAGAACTCAAATTACAAACCACCAACAGATTTTGTTTATTAAGTCGGCTTTTTTAAGACTATGATGCGTTCTTTTATGTCTTGGAACATTCTTTAAAAAACAACAACAAAAATTTGTTTTCGTGACGGACCGTTCTAGCGAACACCACTATTTGGTGTCAATAGTGTCGACGCCGGGCCTTTTTGGCTCAATACAAGAGCTTAAGGCCCACTACAAGGATTGATATTTTGTGAGCATGTTCTCCTTACTATATAGATCATCCTCGTAAAAAATTAACACATTTTAAAACTTATATCCAGATTAAATTTGAACTAGGCTAGAAAGAATGGTGCTAACGTCACACCAACTGTTGGCGTCGAGTCGACTCCCAACACATTTCGGCCCTATACAAGGGCTTAGGGCTACTATAAGGGTTGATTTTTTTAGGAGCATGTTCTACTCATTATGTAGATCTTCCCCACAAAATATCAACTTATTATAAAACTTCTAACACCATCAAATATTGAACTCTATTCCTCACTATTTACTTTCTAACCGTTGATTTTCAATTGAATTCTGGCCAACATTTGATTGGGTAATTAAAATATGCTCCTAAAAAATTAGACCTTCAAGTGGACTCCTAGACAGAGCCCAGACGTGTGGGTCGGAACTTACCTAACAAAGAATTTCGCTACCTTAGGACCGTTATAGTTACGACCACCGTTCACCGGGGCTTCGGTTGCCGGCTCCCCGCAATTGTGGCTTCCATGAGATTTCTTATAATTTGGATATGTTATTTTGGGGTCAATCTATTAGGAATAGGGCTACATATTTATGGTTCATTCACATTAACATCTCTCTTTTTTAAAAAGAGAATCAAAGATTATTCTTGTTCCTATATAATTCTCATGTATATGAATGCGAATCCATAATCAACATCTTTTAGAATTTTTCTTGAGCGAACCAACCCATTTCTATGGAAAAATAGAGCATCCTGTACTAGTGTTTCCCTTGTTTTAGACCAAATTGTGTTAGTATAGACACCTGGCAGTTGGTGTCACGCTAGCACCGTCAGGCCAGAAGCAGAAATTAGTCGGACAGAAATGCACGGGAAAGTACACTCCACTCAGAAATACATAAAAATTTGGCAAAACCCGATAGTAACAAGACAAACATCACATGTGGAAGGGTCCGCTACTTTTATTAGCTGGCGTTTTATAAACCCTAACAACAAAGCAATTTGTGGATCCCCACGATCATATTCCCCAACCAACCCTAAATTGACAGTTCATTTCCAATCTCATCTTACGAGGCTTCTTTTGTCCTTTTTTCAATTTTTCGCCCCCAAACAAGGGAAATTGTCTCCCTCAACATAAATCATCAAGATGAATCAAATCCTGACAAACATCACCCAATTGTTTGGTAGGTGACCAACACCACCCATCATCTAAACGTAGGTTTTTTATACGGTTAAGATCGTGGGTTCAACGTATAACATTTGAAGGCTGGATGATGGGTGGTGTGATGATTACCCATATTACAAGTGGGTGTAGAAAATCAACCATCTCAAAACCAGACTTTATTGATTGATCTTCAAGTAACGGTCATGGAATTCAAAATTTCAAGCTCAATTAAAAAAAAAATAGAAATCAAAATGCTCTGTTTTTTTATAAATTAGTGGAGATTCTCTGATTTCATTTCGAACAAATTAGAGGAGATTCTCCAAAACCTTGCAAAATTAATGGTTAATACATCATCCCCATCTCCATCCCCATCTTCAATCACCAATACACCCCCCACCAGATAAGAAAAAACTAGATCAAAAGATGATAAATAAAAATTACAAATTAAAGAAAGAAAGAAAACCCCAAAATCACAGAAACATAAATTAATGGAGGTGAGGAGTGTACAGGATTATATTAGAATGAAGAAGAAATACCTCCATTTTCAACCACTTCCAAGAAACAATTTTTTTTCTTCAACTTCTTTTTTCTTCTATGAAGATTCTGCAGGTTTTCTACAGAGGATCATATGCATTGGACTAAAAATCCCAGATTCTCCACCTCTAGTAAGAAAATCAGCAGTCACAAACAACATCTCATGAACATCAACAACACCCTTTGGAGCAATCCCTAACCAAGTAAGAACCGTCACCAAAAGATGATTCCTCCAGTACGCAATTCTCCCCATCTTCAACCTCGACCACCATGGTTTCGAAGGTGGAATCGCCAGATCCTTCTCTTTCACAACTTCAAACCCTACTTTCTTTGCAATCTCCGCAATCTGATCATAATTTCTCAAACCGGGTAACGCATTTCCCCTTTCAATCCCCTGTATAACCTCTCTGTGTTCAGAATTATCACCGTCATACTTATCAGTCGTAACCCATTCATAAGAAACAAATAGAGATTCAGGTTTCATAACTCTGTAGATCTCAGAATAAACTTCTTCAAGTTTGGGTGCATGACAAGTAGCTTCAATGGAGTAAGCCCCATCAAAGCTATTATCAGAAAAGGGCATTTCAAGGAAATTCCCACAAACAACTTCACACAAAGAATCCAACCCAGCTTTTTTATTGTGCATACGAGCTCGATTAACTTGGTATTCATTAATGGTGATACCCACAACATTAGCTTTAGAATGAGCAGCAATGGCACGCATGGGCCCACCAACACCACATCCAGCATCCAAGATTCGATCTCCAGGCTTAACATTGATCAGATCTACAGCCATTTCTTCATGAAGACGAGAAGCATCTTTGTGAGATTTCCCTGGAATTGAAGGTGAGAAATGGAAGGATTGACCCCAACCCCATTCGTAAATGTCTGTAACAAGATTGTAAAAAGTATCAACAAAGGCCGGAACTTTTTCCTTTTTTTCGATCTCTTTAGGTCGACGGAAGAAAGACCAGTACTGGTTGTAGTTGTCTTCGACTTTTTCACGAGAGATTGAACCACCGGAAAGATCCATGGCTCGTTTGCCCTTTTGTTCGGCTGAACCAAGAACACAGACGAACCAGTATAGGCCTCCGGCGAGGAGAGAGAAAGTACAGACTAGAGTGAGAGAATCCATGGTTGGATGGATGAGAGAGAAAGAGAAGAGAGAGAGAGAGAGAGAGAGAGAGGGGGATGGTGAAGGTAGAAGAGGAGAGAGTGTTATGTGGTGTGTTAAATAGCGGTTTTAATGGCAGAATCCCCAAACAGGGCACAAGCGGAACGGTTTAAGAAAGCTGGAATTTTTAAGAACTCTTCTTTATTTAGGAAGCTTTTGTTGCCTCTTTTGCTTTTTTTTACTGGCAGGCAAACTTTAATGGGGAAGACTTATGTGTTTGACGTTATATATATCGACGTGGCACACTCGTGGGTCCACGTGAGGCATGTGGTTCAATGTGATTTCGTTCACCCACTTACAGTATGGGTGGACAAAACTACACGATTACAGTCTTTTGTTGTTGGGAGAAGTTCAGTCGAATTCCTAAATCCAATCGCTTTATCATGTGACCTTAGGTTTAAAGATGGAGGCTGAACGGGAATTTGAGATGACTGTGGAAGGAATTATTTTCTCCCTTTCTTAATTATTCATGTCCAAAACCTCTATGCACTTTTTAAAATACCTAGAAACCCATTCACATGCTCACAAAATAAAGGAGGGATATTACAACATCCGTTATTGAGACACTATTGCAACATATTTTTTATAGATGTAATTAGAAATGATTTAAGGATTGATTTTTTGGCGAAAATGTTCTCATCATAAATATCAATATATTTGAAAATTAGTCCCTTGTAAAAGTTTTAATCCCATAAAAAAATTATCAGAAATCAAAGGAAATCAACAGTCTAAAAATTTATTTAAAATTTACTAATTTTTCATAAGTTGATTTGAGAGTGTTAGAAGTTTTAAATTTGGTTGATTCTTGAATATGATTATCTATATAGCAAGGAGAACATCATCACTAAAAATTAGCCCTTAAATTAATTTTTTTTTATATCCTAGGTGTCTGGGCCACCACATAGTACACTCGACTATTTCTTGAGGTGTGAGCAGACCCATCTCATCTACGCACAACCAGATCAGAATTTAATGAGAGTGACCATCAGGAGGATCGAACCCATGTTGAAATCCATTCAAGGGCTCAACCACTTAGCCATTCCCAATTAGAATCATTTCTAATTGGGCACCATAAAAAGTGTGTTGCAATAGTCTTGCAATATCTCTCCTCCAGAAAATATTTGACACTTTTACCATATAACATTTTAAAGGACTGAAATGTAAATAGACTTTAGAAACGATTACTGCAAACCCTAAAAATCAGGTAATTACAAACCCTTTTTCTTAAAAAACCCTCAAATTAGATTTTGAAGATAACGATTACCACCAACTAAGAAGAGTTTTCAACCAAAACGAAAACAAGAATATGAAAAAACCTCAAACCTCAAATTAGCGTTAATTAAGATGAGAGGATTAATGAGAAGGAAACACCATCGTTTTTTACAGTGCACCAACATATTTATAGGATCTTGTGGTTTTTTATCTCACCCACCTTAGAAGTAGGTGAACGTACACATGCCCACTCTATGTAATGGGATCACGTCTTGGTGGACCCCATCCCAAAAGCTGACAAGTGGTCCAGAATTGGAGGTTCAAGTGGGACCCATTTGAAGGTGGTCCAGGAGTTTAGTTTTTTTTTTTTTTGAAGGTCCTCCAAACAATTTCGGTAGTGCTAGGGCTACCGAAATCCCTACCGAATTTGCTACAGCAGGCACATTTCACGGTGAGATTCATAACACTTTAGGATGGGATGCGAAATACGAGGAGATGCAAATCACTTCGACCGTTGGATGCTTGAGTGGTAGCAAATTCTGTAGGAATTTGCTGTAACTCAAGCATTACCGAAACAATTTAGGCCTTCATGTTAAAAACAGAAAGAGAAAGTGTAAGAAAAATAAAAATAAATTTTGATTATTTATTATTTTTAATTTTTAATTTATAATACGTGTAACCAACTATATATGGATCTAAAATAGCTATGACGGAATATTCTTTTTTATCGAATTTGACTTTTGAGCAATGTTAAATGATCATAGAATAGAAGGGAATGGGATGAGCTGGTTCTTATCAACCCTATTACATTTGAAAATGTTAGTAAGAAAAATTATAAACAACATAAAATTAAGAAATGTGCATAGAAATATAAAAAACATAAGAAAATTTTTGTTGGCAAAACCATACATCATCTCGATATAAAAAAACGAATGTGTCAACAATTATTAATTTTTTTTTAGGGAGAGAGGATGTTTGAAGCTAAGTCCCGCGGTTTTTAAGAAAAAACAATGAACAAATTATTTTTATTGAAAAGACTTTGAGTTTAATATTTAAATTTCAATAAATTCATTTATGATCAGTTTTTACTATCATTTGAGCTGGATTGGTGATCAAAATAGCTGGTACTCGAAAAACTGTCAATTTTTTTTGTCTAAAATTTTGTATTTATGTGAGGGATCCTAGGTTTTTAAAATTAAACTAGCAGCGGAATTAAAATTAGTTTAAAACTATTTCTTAAATCCCATATGTTACTTAATCGTTGTTAAGAATCTTAAGAAAGTTGGAGGGTTATTACCTTTGAAGCGTGATTGATGAAGACACTATTTTGAAGTTCTCTTCTTCCTGCTTCAATCCACTGGAACGGATCTTCAAAATTGTTTCTCCTTCTTCCTCAAAACTAAACCCTAGTTTTAGTATTAATAGAGGTTAGGGTTTTGATGCTTAGAAGTAATTAGGATTAATGGAGATTGAGGGAATGGAGCCAACGATTTTTGCTAAGAGTGGTCCTTCCAAAAATCACCCCTCCCTGTATATATAAGGGAGGCCATCCTAACCCTAATTCAACTCCTAATTAGATCTAAACTGGGTTCCACTAAAATCTAGCTAATTAATTTAGTTTCCTAATCATTTTATAACTCTTATAAAATTAGGAACTAAAATAATAATTACAAGTTGGTCCACCAAGGACTTGTAATTGAACCCTCTAG